>NW_026467831.1:0-64631 GCF_026875155.1 Cherax quadricarinatus
TCGGATTTTTGCTAATTTAATTTCATAGTCGTGTTACCCCTTTCCTAATACCCTTTTTTACCTCTCTTAAAATGAACATATTTGTCAGTAAGGTTAACCTCTCCTCATCTGATACGCTTATAAATTCCCCTTTTCTCTCCTAATAGATGCTTTGGTCTCCTGTTCACTTATTTATGATCGCTCTAATTTGACCATAATTTCTCTCTGGGGAACATAAATACTTCGGGCACGTTTTACATTATTAGAAAATAAACTATATTCGCGATCCAATCGTTATTGTATCATCTGCAATAGAATCGTTGGACTGATACCCCCAGTCATTAGGTAATTGTTCCCTAAGTCCATGATAATAGATTTGTTATCACTTGCGCCAAACTCCTCAGTTATCTCCAGAATCTTTACTCCTGCAACATATCACAACAAGTACCTTCTTCTGCAACACTTGGGAATCTTTACTCCTGCAACATATCACTAACAAGTACCTTTTTCTGCAACACTTGGGAATCTTTACTCCTGCAACATATCACTAACAATTAGCTTCTTCAGTACAATGCAGTCGAGTTTTCTAAGCCATTTATAGATGAATGGTTCAGAGAACCGACACGTTGATAAATTAGACACATGTGCAACTCTTGGGTAACTTTATTGAGGAAACGTTTCGCCACACAGTGGCTTCATCAGTCATACAAAGGAGAATCTTGATGAACAGGAGGAGAAAGAGGTAATCAGTCCCTCAACCTTGTGTCGATGTGGTCAGTCAATCAATCTTGAATAGAATACGGCATACGTGCGGAGAAGGAGCTTATAAAACCATACCCGGCCGGGATTGAATCCGCGGTCAGAGAGTCTCAAAACTCCAGACCGTCGCGTTAGCCACTAGACCAGCTAGCCACAATAAGATTCGTCCAACTAGGTATATTTCTACACCATAGAAAGGTTAGCACAGGCACCACTGTGACCACAAATGCAAGTTTTTACAGACGAATCTCCAGAGTCATGTTGATGGCAGTAAAGGGGACTTGAGCTAGAGTTCGTCACGGCCACGCTAGCTGGAGATTCGTCTGTAAAAACTTGCATTTGTGGTCACAGTGGTGCCTGTGCTAACCTTCCTATGGGTAGAAGATATACTAGTTGGACGAATCTAATTGTGGCTAGCTGGTCTAGTGGCTAACGCGACGGTCTGGAGTTTTGAGACTCTCTGACCGCGGTTCAATCCGGCCGGGGTATAGTGTTTTTTGCAATTGTGTCATTACGATTTCGTGAGTCAAGGAGCTTATAAACCGTTGGCAGGAGAGGTGCAGCAGTCATAGGTGGTCCACATTGAACAAATGTGACACCACCTATGACTGCTGCACCTCTCCTGCCAACGGTTTATAAGCTCCTTCTCCGCACGTATGCCGTATTCTATTCAAGATTGATGGACTGACCACATCGACTCAAGGTTGAGGGACTGATTACCTCATTCTCCTCCTGTTCTTCAAGATTCTCCTTTATATGGACTGATGAAGCCACTTGGTGGCGAAACGTTTCCTCAATAAAGATACCCAAGAGTTGCCCCATGTGTCTAATTTATCAAGCCAATTTATTCAAGCTATCAGACACAGCAACATCTTGAGATATTGATACAAGTTATTCTTCAAAACTTGTTTAACTTACAGGCACAACTTATTTCCACTAACGAGTTTCTTCACTTCTGACAGTGTATCATTGCTCCATCTTTTCATTAGAATGAAGTCACTGGCCAGGGAAATATTTTCAGAACAAAGATACACAAATGTTGCTCTAAAATTTAAAGGCATTGTTAATGACTTTAATAAAAGCACTAAATTCATAAATTAGATCACAAGTGGTGGAAGGTTAATAAAGTCTTAATAATTCAAAACAAGTTTCATTCAGATCATTAACAGTAAATAAAATTAAAAAGAAAAAATACCATGAAGAGCCCACGAGAAAACTATATTTTACCTTTATCAGGATGTTTACAAATTTAGTTGCACCTTTATCCATAGCAATATCCACTGAACTTTTCCCACTGTGATTTGTGAGTGTTGGGTTACAACCTTTCTTAATAAACATTTTGGCCATTGCACACCACACATCCTCTAACGGCTGATCCTTCTCATTCCACATTACTTTCTTGCTAATTTGTTGGTGACCTGCCAATGTGTGCAGCACTGTTTGACCTGATGAAGAACAACACTCTCTTACATATGAAATATCAATAAATATATAAATATATATGTATATATATATATATATATATATATATATATATATATATTCGGGCCACCCTGCCTTGGTGGGAATCGGCCGGTGTGATAATAAATAAAAAAACTATATATATAATATATATATATATATATATATATATATTTATATTAAGTAGTGAAGTTTTCTACAGAGCGGTCCCTTCCGGTTTAGGGCCTTCTACAGAGCGGTCCCTTCCGGTTTAGGGCCTTCTACAGAGCGGTCCCTTCCGGTTTAAGCCTTCCACTGAGCGGTCCCCTTTTCACACCTAGGTGTTACTTCCGGTTTGACCATGACCTCGCCCTCGAGACTACCTCACCCTTGACCCCCCAACCAATACCCCCACCCCCCCACGACCCCCGCCGCGCGCCCGCCCGCGCCCTTCGCGACCCCCCGCCCGCGCCCGCCCGCGCCCTTCGCGACCCCCCGCCGCGCGCCCGCCCGCGCCCTTCGCGACCCCCGCCCGCGCCTTCTGCTGCGCCTTCTGCAGCGTCATCCGGATCGCCCCCGCGCCTCGAATTTTTTTTTCTTATGATCTCCTCGGATCAAGTTTTTTGGGTACCCCTCCTTTCACCCCCATCCCCAAATTTTCTCGATAATACAAGTTTTGGATACTCCCCCCCTATGGGGTTCTCAATATCAAAGTCTCCACTTCCTCGGATCCCCCTCCCACTTTCACCCCCCAACCCCAAAATTCTCGACAATACAATTTTTTGGATTCCCCCCCCTATGGGGTTTTCGAAATTCTTATGATCTCATCTGATCCCCCTCTCACTTTCACTCCCACCCCAAAATTTCTCGATAATACAAGTTTTGGATTCCCCCCTATGGGGGTTTCGAAATTCTTATGATCTCCTCGGATCAAGTTTTTTCTCGAAATCAAAGTCTCCATCTCCTTGGATCAAATTTTTGGATTACCCCTCTCACTTTCACTCCCACCCCAAAATTTCTCGATAATACCAAGACTCCATCTCCTTGGATCAAGGTTTTTTGGATTCCCCCCTCTGGGGGTAAGCATTCAAATGAACTCCTCCTATGGGGCCATGCTTACTACAGGTCTAAACATCTTCCCCTTATTATTTTAAAATGAACTAAAAGTTTCCTCTCATTAAGTTAAATGAACTAAAAAGGACCACGCGCACACAGGCTGAATCATGTCTACCCTTTTAGTTAATAAGGGGACATAGCAGTGACGTCACGCGCACATGCTGAATCATGTCGACCCTATATCAGTGACGTCAGTATTCCTCTCATTAAGTTAAATGAACTAAAAAGGACCCAGAACACAGGCTGAATCAATGTCGATCCTTTTAGTTCATTCAAGTTAATAAGGGGACACATATACATCATAGTGAAAACATTTTCATCATCAGAAAGACACATTTCAGGATAACACTAATACACAATATTTTTTTTTTTCATTATTTATTATACAGCCATTACATTTCTGGTAATACAAACAAATACAATTTCATTGAAAAAAGCTACAATTCATTGACTAAAATCAACGTAGAGTAATTTTTCTTCTCTTGTAGAATTTCTGTGCATTTTGTTCAGGGTCATCATCTTCTTCCTCATCTGTTATACAATAAACTTCTGGGGGGGAAGCTGGTGGATAATAAATGGGGGAATCCTCATCCATACATGAAGTAGGTTGGGAATTTGTCATAAAATATTCCATCTCGCTCCATACGCATTTATCGCAATAACAACTACTAACACATTCTCCACTCATATGAGACTGGGGAGAAGGGTCGATCTCGGCGTGGGTAGGAGTTATAATATCCTGGATAATAGCGTTAACATCAACCACCTGAGTAGGAGGCACAGTCTCAACATCCACATGAGGTCGGGGAGAAGTCTCGTTGGTAGGAGGGGTAGCAACAGCATCTCCATATGGATGGGTAGGAGGCTGGGTGGATCTCGCTCCTAACAATCCCATCAACTCACAAATCATTTGCTCCTGTCGGATTTGATTTGCGCGAATAAGTTCCAACAACCGCATTATATTCGCATCTGGCAAAGAAAAAAAATTCTCGATTAGAAGAAGAATAAGGCATATCTTTAATTGCATTAAAAAGTTTTATTGGTTAATACATTACACTTCTAAAATCATTTATGTGTAAAAAGATTTTTTTCAATATTAGAACAAGATTCACTCAGATAATGAACAAAATCACTTACCATTTACCGCAGGTGGATTATTCCGACATACACAGGGATGCAGTCTTCTCTCCTCCTCGCAGACACCTCCAACGGAGTACTGAATTGGATTCATCCTTGACCCAACTTGAATGACAGTAGATGCAAAGAGTGACCCAGCACGGGCATTTATAGCATCGTTATGACCTTTCGCCCCGTCTCTAACCTTTCGCCCCACCTCTAAACGCCTCTACCCCACTGTATTATAATTCCAATATTTTACACAGATTTTCATAATTCCACGTTGAATTATTAGCAAATACACTTGAACATGAGGGTATATTGAAATGCTCATATGCATATTTCATTATAAATTGGTCATTCTTTAATTTATTTCTACCAAAATCTTTAAACAAATATGATATAATTTTCTTGACGCTATAATTTGTTAACTTATACACAAAAATATATAGCATATAAGCCGCCACACCAATGATTTTTCATGTTGAATCTCTGATTAATACCGTACATGAAATTTCTCTTGTATATAATTTTCTCATATATATTTGTATAATGTTTTAAATCCACCCCGAAACTATCTAAATATAATAATATGTGTTTGTTCACATATATAGTAATCCAATGACCCATATTTTCATCTTGATCGTTCAATATATTAATGATGAAAATTACCGGCTTATCTTTTATCCTCATAATAACTTCATTTATATTATTTGCGGCAAAACAACCCAAATACGAGGCATATCTTCCCGTATGATGTTTCAAGGCAATATTTATCTCTTCACAATTCATGATCTATACTCGCGTATGCACTATCACTGTTCTATTTTCATTTATATTTAAAATCGCATTAGTTTCACCAAACATCAGACAAATTCTATTCTCATCTTTCGGTTTACCAAATGTCATATCTATTCTCAAATTACCATTCTTCTCGACAGATATAGCATTCTTAACCTGTTCACTTCTCAGGTCAACACCTAATATAGTTCTGCCTTGGAGAAAACTCTTATATGTAATCAGATGATCAGTCTCCAAACCCAGAGATTTCAAGGTAGCGTAATATAACCTACTCGCGTGGGTAGGAAACTTACAGTCAATATTAAGAATCATTTCTGAATTAATTGTAACCCCGAAATGGTTCAAATCTTCATGTTGAAAATATAATGGATTAAAATTTATATCCTCCATCATATGTCTTCATATCAACTAATATAATAAATATCTTATCGGGTATGACTTGTCCCCAAGGATTATCTGCGATCAATTGTGTTTGATTAGATGTCAGAATATATGATTTAAATAATGTCTTCTTGAACAGATATTCACACCCCTGCGGGTTTGCCCTCATGCTTGAATTCAATGCAATTAATGCATTCGTATACGGAATAACTTTATCAATCCATAATTTAATGGAATTATATTATATTTATATGTTTTTCCGCTTAATGGAGTCATAATTGCCCATGCGGGTGAATGCATTTCAAGTCTCAATCGACATTCGACACTATCCAGGATATATTCGTGAAAACTACTCACATCCAGCATCAAGGGAAACAAGTATTCACTTCATTCGTTATTTACCTTCGTCTTTCTTAATATACATCTAAATCAGCTGATGTAATAGTACTACTTGCTGTGTCTTTATTACGAAAGAATGCTATTCTTCCCAATGTATCTAATTTTTGATGGGATAAATGCTTAAGCAGTTTAATATAACCCGTATATGAATAAAAATGGATTCGATTCTATAAGTTGTTCATTGAGATACAAACACACAGATTTGAATATTGTCTGACTTATAGAGTTCACAAATATGGCCTTATCTCCGTCTCCATGCACTCCCATCTCATTTGTTATATTTATGTTCATTTTCCAAGGTCAGACTCGTTAAATCTAAAAAATGACCTTCTGAACTTTGTATTCTAAATTCGAGAAATTTATCAGATCCTTGATTTACTGGTAATACTTCACAGGTGCGTCTAGCTGCTATTGAGGATTCAATATGGTAATGTCCTGGTAATTTTGGGAATCCATCAGTTATGGAATGAGAATAAGTGGGGACGGGGGCGTTGAGTCCCCCTGGTGTAACGTTAGAGCACCAGCCGACATATACTAACAATATGACAGTTAACAATAAACTAAAATTAATTAAATATTCCAGTTTCTTTTATTATTAAATTTCAATCGTTTCAAACCAATCTTTCTACTTCCTCCGGATAATAACTTCTGTCCGACACCCTTCAATGTTTCTACGCCTCTATTTCTCGCAGAATTTTTCAATGCAATACCATTATTAACATCGTTCAACACATTTTGCCCGTATTGTAATACTCCCGGAGCAAAGGTATTCAATAAGAATGGTAATGCTTTTCTGGCCATCCCACCGAGAAATGACAATAATCCTCCGCCCCTCCCTCTAGCTTTATATAATATGATATCATCTAAACCTCCCCTTTCACCTCGAGTATCAAAGAGTTTTCAGGAATGATTCCACTGAAGGAGGAGAGAAACTGGTTTCTCATCTTGACGGTTCGTTCAATATTAACTCAACTTGATCATTCACTCTCGTTTATAGGTCTTAAATGTAGTACACATACAGTAGAACACTTATCATTATATTGAATTAACCTTCCTTTCTGATCAGCGAGCTTAATACTCACTTGATCAATTATCTTTTTATTAAGTGGTTTATACATTGTGGGGTCATAATTAGATCTTAATGTATTAATATCAACTACTCCCAAAAGAGATACCAACTGATCGCCAAAATTAATGGGATCAATCAAATCGCTATATATTAACATATAATTAATACCTGATTCAGGATCGGGTGGGTTTACCGCCTTCACACCAGACTCGTTAAAAATAATCTCTTTTTTATTGGTAAAGACATACAAAATTTCATTACCTGAGAACCCTAACATATCGCTTCCTTCTTTATCAAATTCCAACCCCACATAAGCACTGGTAATATCAGAAGGTAGTATAATTTTTTTTTTCAAGTTAATGACCACTCTGTTTATTCCTGGATGATACGTGAACACAATTGAGTTTTTGGGGATGATAATACCCGTTGTATGTTTAACTGCTATTAAGAGATTTGCATTAATATCCTCATTTATTGCCTCTAAAATCCTTGCCATATCACCTCCAATAATTTTGCTCATATCAATTTTATGCATATATTTATTTACTGTAGATTTCTCATATGTAATACATATCTTCAAATTCTTTTGCGGTATATAATGCGTCTTGGGGTAAATTATATTTTTCAGAGCAACCTCATAATCAATTTTATTATCTAATATAATGGGGTCATATAATTTATTAATGAAAGCCGAAGGTGTATTGGAGGGAAATAAATCGAGACTTGAATCGCTACACACGTATAGAAGACGTTCAGCCATCTCTACACTCTTATAACACACACTGAGTAAAAACATAACATCACACAGTTTATATACTCACCTAATATGATATCCACGATGTTTCTCTCCTTACACCGCCTCCTTTATGTAATAATTGTTTTCTCACTTTTGTATTCCTCACAAAATCAAAATGTATACCTGATATATTTAATAAATGCTTTATTTCTGTTAAGTAATCAGAATCGATTCTTCTCGCTGATTTCACATTATTTTCTGATAAAACATTTAATATTTCAATAATATTACGTCCAGTAATGGGGGTAAGAAGGTCACCATTCTCATCCCAACTCACCAAAGGATTTCTTTGCAATAATACCAACATTGATTTCACATATTCTATATTTCTCGCACTCACTCTTATGTGCATGAATCTTGACAAATCTGGGGTTTTCTGAGGTTTCACGAGAGGTGAGAGCAGGTGGGTTGACCTGCCTAGCGGGAGTAGTCTTAAACTTGCGTTTAACACCACGCTTCAAGCATGCACCACCACCACCTCCTTCCAAATTCTCACCACCCTCCGATTTTACTAACTCGAGAGGTTTCCGATTCATAACTGAAGTTGGTACAAGATAAAATTCTTTCATGATTTATTAAACAATCTCGAAATAATATTTACTGCTAGAGGTAATATAATGCCAAGAAGATTTCCACCTCTGATACTCAGCAATATTTCTTTTTACGCTGAAAACCGATTTTCTTACAAGCTAATGATTTAATCTCGTTCTTGTACTTTTTAAATATTTTAGGGTCTAATGGTATTTTATTCTTAATCAAATTCTTGAAAATCTCACTGATACAACTTATGTGTGTTTTCTTAAACTGTTGTAATAAACTCTTCCGATGATTGCGTGGGAGACTATTAAGTAATGTAATAATTCTTTAAATTTTCTAATATGATTTTTCATTGTACCTTCAACAAATCTCCTTCTTTGACCCACGGAATTAAAGTGGAATCATAACCTTTATAAGATACCAAATAATGCGTAATTCCACCAATTTTTTTTCGTTTCAATACTCTGTCGATATATATTCTGGAGGTGGTATTGACTGGGGTCAATTCTTCGCGTAAAATATTCCTTTAATCTTTTCACCTTTCAATCTTTCAAATGATATGTTGTTATTAGGTTGAGAATTATTAATTCTATATATTTTAAATATTTCCTCTGTATTTTGTGTGTGAAACCTCGGTTTAAACGCGGATGATCTGCTAAGAGTCACTCTTGTTGTGTTCTCAACAGCCAATTTCTTACTGATTCGTTTCTTATTGGATCTTCCATTTTTATAATTTATCCGAAACTGATTCCTTATATCATTCAATGACGTAATACCATGGACTTGCAATGGGGTTTTACCGCCAATCCCCGAGTGCGGAGATGAATTATACGCATCTACTAATTCATTTAACACTTTTGAATAATTAAATGTATTGGCACTTGTCATATACTTGTATAATTTACGTTTCATCGTTTGCAAGCCTCTCTCTGCAATGGAAGCTTTTGTTTCTTTCGAAAATACATGATATAACTTTATATGCTTACTCTGCAGATAATTCTGTACCTGTTTATTTAGAAACTCCCTGCCTTTATCTGTAAATAATCTCGATATATTCTTCGCCTTTTCATTCTCCAATATGTTTTGTAATGCATGTAAAGTGCTCGGTCCGTCTTTCTTTTTCATGAGTACTGCTTGTAAATATCTTGAAAAAACATCGATACACACGAGAATGTATTTATATCCATCATTATATCTGGATAATTTAGACATATCACCCAAATCACAGGTTAATATCACTCTGGGTTTAGGAGCAATTATTTTCCTACGAGGAAACTTCTTAGGTTTAAGAACGTTAATAAAGTATATGATCTTTCTGAATTTAAGAAATTTCTGACCTCTTTCAAGGTTATGGACGGATCGATCTTTTTTACAGCTGTATATAAACTGTTTACACCAGAGAATGACCCAGCAGATCCAGGATCTCTATAAACCTTTTCAATTAATTTTGCTCGCTCCATTGGTATACAATTTCGTAGGAATCCTGCCGTAACACATTGGTTCGCAACTGTAATGCTTCTGGTGTATTTAATGCAAGGTCTATGAATAAATAACCAAAGGGTGATCGTTTTATAGCAGATTTATATATATTTACAAATTCCTTATTTTTTCCGAACACTTGTCGCCCCAGAATCACTACTTGTCCAAGATCCCTCATTTTAAATAAAGCAAAATGCGTGGCGTTTAAAGCCATGGTACGACTATATCGTCCTCGTGAAATATATTTTGAGTAATCAGAATAATGCTTATATTATGATGTCTACCTTTAGTAAAACATTCGAGAATAATTTCACTGTTACCTGCTTTTAAAAATAGATCATCAACAATAATTATTGTATTTTCATCAGGTGATGCAATGACATTCTGCGGGTCGATAATATCGTTACTTAATGTTAATTTATGAGTTATCTCTGAATCTTGTTCTAAGGGGTGTGATGTCACCCCGCATATTATAATGTTATGAAATTTCTCGTGGTATAACTTTATTAATTTTGATGTGAAATACGATTTGCCACTATTCGAATAACCGGCAATGATAATCCTTGATGGATAACGAAATATATCAACGTCAGCAGATGTGTATGTTGTCAAGTTCAACATCTTCCCCTTATTATTTTAAAATGATCTAAACATCTTCCTCTCATTAAGTTAAATGAACTAAAAATTTCCTCTCTTTAAGTTGAATGAACTAAAAAGGGTGTTTACCATAGAGAGGCGTCTTGTACACTGTAAGTCTTAATGGGTTTTCAAGATATATAATACTTTTAGTTCAACAAGAGGACACAGTTAATGTGGAGCAGGATTGCCTCACCAAAATTAGTTGCTTTAGGGTGACGATTGACCTAGGTGTTTCAGTAAGGATATACTGGTATTATATTCTATCTTGGATGTTACCCGCATTTCATGGCGCCTGTCTGTCCTGAGTTGACGCAGGTGTTATGTTCTACCTTGGGTGTGAACCGCATTACATGGCGCCTGTCTGTCCTGAGTTGACCCAGGTGTTCGGTAAGGCGATGATTATCTTTAATCTACCTTAGGTGTGAACCGCATTACACCATGTGTTGGGGTGACCCACAATGAGTCTCTCAGAGTGAGGACAGTGCTTCCATCCATCATCCGTGACTGAGCTCATCTTCCCCATATTATTTTAAAATGAACTAAAAGTTTCCTCTCATTAAGTTAAAGGACCTCATCTTCCAACGCTGAACCGCACAACATGCTGTCTGTCTGACCTGTGTTGACCCAGGTGTTCATGATTATCTTAAATCTACCTTAGGTGTGAACCGCATTATACCGTGGTGTCGGGAGGAGGGGGCGGCCTATATAAGCTCAATGAGACACTCAGAGCGAGGACAGTGCTTCCATCCATCATCCGTGACTGACCTCATCTTCCCCCCCACAGTATTCCTCTCATTAAGTTAAAGGACCTCATCTTCCAACGCTGAACCGCACAACATGGAGAAAGGTAAGTTGTACTTAGAAAATTCTTGTTTTTTACATGTTTAATTTTTGTTGAAGCATACGAGTGAAATTTGGGTTAATTTTTGTTGAAGCATACGAGTGAAATTTGGGTTAATTTTTGTTGAAGCATACGAGTGAAATTTGGGTTAGTGCGTTAATAAGTGAAATTTTTAATGGGTTAAATAAGTGAATTGGTGAAGAGGAGATTGTTAGAAAATTCTTGTTTTTTTTACATGTTTAATTTTTGTTGAAGCATACGAGTGAAATGTTTACTGGGTTAGTGCGTTAATAAGTGAAATTCTTAACAGGGGATAGCATATATTCGAAATACTTGGAAGCATTGGTGAAGAGAAGATTATCGATTAGAAAGCAGCGTTCGTTGGTAATCGAGAAAGGCGGTGTACAACGCAATGAAAGGTTATTGCAATTGGATAATGAGTGGGCACGTGTAGATGCTTTATGGAAGAAGGCTATAGAAACAGGTATGTAACCAATTTGTGATCTTTTGTTGTGCTAGTCACTCGAGAAAAGATTTTTTGTTCTATTCATTGAAATCTTAATATTTTGGGTTATGAATTGGATGTGCTTTTTTCCTCTGTTCATTGAAATCTTAATATTTTTTGGGTTATGAATTGGATGTGCTTGTTTTTCCTCTGTTCATTGAAATCTTAATATTTTTTGGGTTATGAATTGGATGTGTTTTTTTCCTCTGCAGGAAATACACCTGGTAGTGTTGTGAATCAAACTGCCCAGCTTGGTGGTGAGAGTGCTAGTGTTGGTACCTCACAATGCGGAGGTGCGGGTACTTCTGCCCCCATTAATGATGATGAGAGAGCAACTACCTCGCATGACGTGTCATGACACGCATCATAGTGAAGATGAGAGCCCAGAAGTTATTACATATTCCAGAATTTTTGAGGTGAGGACATACCAGTGAGGAAATATAGTGTTCCTTCAACTTATAAACGAGAGTTAAGAATGTATTACATGTTTATAGGGATTATTTTATAGAACAGATGCGAGATGATGTATGATAGATCGCCTCTAGCAATGTCGCTCAGAATCCACCAATTATAGTTATAAGGACATTACGTCACAAAACATAGCGTGTGATGATCAAAATGGACAATTGTGATAATTAGCGTTTGAGTTAGAAGTGAAGAGGAAATCTCTGAAGTATTTGATCGATGGGTGGGAACAATATTAGAAAGATACGAGACAGAGTTGCAAGATCAGGAAGGATCTGGCTGGATCATAGATCAAATCGAATCTTTCAGTATCGAATATGTTAAAGTAGAATTCAGAGTGCAAGTGGGGTCATATGTGGCATATCCCGAGAAACTGCGAGGGAACCAATATGTATTTAATCCAGAGATTAATGATGGGTTATGTGTACTGCGTGCTTTTGCCGCCTATCAATGTCATAAAAAGAACATGCCATGGAAACATATTCGCAGAGCAGTTAATACTAAGAGAGGTTGTCTTAATCATGCAAAAACTTCTATAGATGATTTCCCCATTACGCGTGATAAGTTAGGTATATTAGAGAAGGAAAATAAAGTGTCATTATATGTTTATCAATTAAGAAGGATCAGATAGGACATTTATGGCTATGTTGTCGTAAGGGGAATAAGAAATATAAGGACATTATGTGCGCGTTATTGTTGAATGAAAGACATTTGGTTTTAATCAAAGATTTTGACGGGTATGTTAGAACGATAATGTCAGAAAAAGGTGAAAAGAAGCACTGTCATAGTTGTTTGATGAAGTTGAATACACAGGAAGAGTTAGATATCCACGAGATGGATGTAAAATTAATCAGGTTTCTCGTATTCCCCCCGGAAGGAACAACTGTACACTTTGAAAAATTTTAGTCATACGCATTCCAGCGAATATATCGGTGTATTTGATTTCGAATGTGCATTAGACACAACTCTCCCAGCAGGTAAAATTGAGTCTCGTCATAAAGCCATTGCCTATTGTTATATTATATTTGATCGCAAAGGAGAAATAGTGTGTATAAAGAGTTATAAGGGGGAGGATGCTGTTAATCATTTCATTTTAAATGTTAGTGGTGAATGGAAATAAAATAAAGTTTAGAAGACAGTATCATGAAATCCATATGACAGAGGAGGATGAGATGAGGCATGATTCTCAGAACACTTGTGAATTATGTGGTAACACCTTCAAAAACCCCAAAGATAAACATAAACACCATGACCATACTTTAAATTTCAATAATTATATTGGAGCCTATTGTGCACGTTGTAATATGCAGTTGTAAAGACAAGAGAGAGAAATTATTGCTTTTTTGTTCATAACATGGTCGTATGATTTAGGAATAATTTTAAAGGAATTGAATGTTGATAAATATAACGTTGAAATTCATTCGAAACAAGGATTCAAATTCTTGAAAGTAGACATAGGTAAGGTTAGGTTTCAGGATTCACTGTCTTTTTATTGAATGGATCTCTTTCCCACGTTAGCAGAACAACATATCAAGCAGGTAAATCCCTGAAATATACAGAGAGTATTCTGAAAGATGTGCCTCAGAGAGTCTTACCTTTATTATGTAAAGGAAAACCAAATTTTGTGTTATGATTATATTGTATTGTTTTAAGAAGCTCGATGAAAACAAAATTACCGAGTAAAAGATCATTTTTTTAATTCTTTGAGAATAGCGCTATCAGCCAAGAAGATTATGAACATGCATTGAAAGTGTTTGAGTTGGGTAAAATGTAAGACTTTAGGAGATACTTGATGTTATATCTCAAGACAGATGTTGGTTTGTTAGCGATGTCTTCATGAGTGGCGTAAAACAACTCAAGGATTATTATAAGTTAGACGTTAGTAATAATAAGTTTACCATCATTCAGTTGGGATGGCATTCCTATTGAAAACTAATGTAAGATTAGATATGATATATTCCCATGAATTATATGACTTGATTAAAAGGAATCTCAGAGGTGGGTTTACCTGCGCAATTAATCAGTATTCTAAAGCAGATAATCCCCTAATTAACCCTAATTTTGATGTATGGAGTGGAATGGGCACTCATATTTTATTCTAGATTTCAATTCTTTGTATGCTAGTGCGATGGTTTGAAGCTCTTCACAGAATGGTATCAGAAAATTATCCAATGACGAGAAGACTGCTATCCTCGATGTGGATTAGTAATGTGTTCCTGTGAAGGTCAAAAGGATATTGGATAGAATGTGATACCAAGCACATATCCCCCGAGGTAGCTAGGCTCACTGATGAACTTCCTTTGATATTACATTATTGAATAATCAGAAGAATGTATCTCCTTATTGTGAATCTATATTGAAAATGAAGGTAGAAAGATCCCAAATCTAATGGGAAATGTGGGCAGTCATTTATCTCAGAAAATTATTTGATCAGTCTAGAATTGTACGTTATTACTGGAACTTGGGTTAGAGTTGGAAAAGGTTCATACCATATATAGAATATACACAGACAAAATTTTTAGAACCTTTCATATCAACTAATATTGCACAGAGAACGCTACAAGATGTCCTATCAAGTCAAAAGCCTTCAAATTAACTAATAACGCCATATATGGGAAATCATTGCTGAATATTACAAAGTATGCTGAGAAATATAGATATATCAATATGAGAAAGCATTTATAGAGCGAGTAAGATCCCTTTGTTAAAAAATATCACACATTTAAATCAAGATAGAGTGATTTGCACATTCAATAAAGATATATTAGAAGTTAAACAACCACTTGTTATCTCGGTTTTTCAAATTCTTGAGATAGCTAAAAAGAAATTGTATCATTTTGGTATAAAGTTTTAAAACAGCATTATGGTGATGATGTAAGACTTCTTTATACCGATACTGATCCTATATTTTTAGCTTGAAATGTAAAAGAATTTGTACACCGAGTTAAAATGAACATTGTAGGTTATATGGATTTTTCAAATTTCAGCCTGGCATCCTTATATGATGATAGTAGAAAAGGGGAGCTGGGTTATTGAAATCTGAAATGTGTGATAACCATATTAGCGAGTTGATAGCCCTGAAAGCTAAAATGTATTCTGTCAAGATTGCTGGAAGATCAACTACTGTCAGCAGAGCCAAGGGTATTCCTTCGCATTTTTATGCCATTATTAACACATGCAAGATATAAGAATGTTTTATCAAATGTAGATAAAGAATTATTCGCGTGTAAGTCTATAAGTACGTAAAAAGGTCAAATTGTACGGTTAAGATTATAGAGAGGTTTGTCAGCCTTGATGATAAAAGAATCATTTGATACTAATGAACTTGCTATGGACACCTGATATTCCACCATCTAAACGTAGGAGAATAGAGTGATGTATTGCTTGTATAATAAATAATGAAAAAATATTGTGTATTAGTGTTATCCTGAAATGTGTCTTTCTGATGATGAAAATGTTTTCCCTATGATGTAGGTAATATATCCCCTTATTAACTTGAATGAACTAAAAGGATCGACATTGATTCAGCTTGTATGTGTGACGTCACTGCTATGTCCCCTTATTAACTAAAAGGGTAGACAAGATTCAACCTGTGTGCGCGGTCCTTTTTAGTTCATTTAACTTAATGAGAGGAATACTGACGTCACTGACATAGGGGTAAGTCGACAAGATTTAGCCTGTGTGCGCGTGGTCCTTTTTAGTTCATTTAACTTAATGAGAGGAATACTAACCGCCGAGTAAACACCCTTCTTAGTTCATTTAACTTAATGAGAGGAATACTGACCGCCGAGTAAACACCCTTCTTAGTTCATTTAACTTAATGAGAGGAAACTTTTAGTTCATTTTAAAATAATAAGGGGAAGATGTTTAGACCTGTAGTAAGCATGCCCCCATAGGAGGAGTCTATTTTGAATGCTTACCCCCAGAGGGGGGATTCCAAAAACTTGATCCGAGGAATTGGAGTCATGGTATTGTCGAGAAAATTTGGGGGTGAAAGGAGGGGTACCCAAAAATTTGATCCAAGGAATTGGAGAAATTCAAAACCCTTGATCCAAGGAGAAGGAGACTTTCGAAAACCCATAGGGGAATCCAAAAAACTTGATCCGAGAGATGGAGAATTTCGAAACCCCATAGGGGGGGGGGAATCCAAAAATTGTTTGTCGAGAAATTTTGGGGTTGGGGGTGAAGGGGAGGGGGATCCGAGGAAGGGGGGGGACTTGTATGAGAACCCCATAGGGGGAGTATCCAAACTTGTATTATCGAAAAATTTGGGGATGGGGGGGAAAGGAGGGGGCCCAAAAAACTTGATCGAGGATCATAAGAAAAAAAAATTCGAGGGGCGGGGGCGGGATGCGCTGCAGAAGCGCAGCAGAGCGCGGGCGGGGGGTCGCGAAGGGCGGGCGGGCGCGCGGGCGGCGCGCGGCGGGGGGGTCGCGAAGGGCGGGCGGGCGCGCGGGCGGGGCACGCGGGGGTCGCGAGGGCGCGGGGGGCGCGGGCGGGGGGCGTGGGGGGGTGGGGGGTATTGGTTGGTTTGTCCAGGGTGAGGTAGTCTCGAGGCGAGGTCATGGTCAAACCGGAAAGTAACCCCACCTAGGTATTAAAAGGGGACCGCTCAGTGGAAGGCTTAAACCGTAAGGGAACCGCTCTGTAAAGGGCCCTAAACCGGAAGGACCCTCTGTAGAAGGCCCTAAACGGAAGGACCGCGCTGTAGAAAAACTTCACTACTTATATATATAAAAAAATAATATATTATACATATATGAAAGTACACCTAAGCTGGAATGGGGACCGTCATCCTCAGGAGAAGACAATAAACTTTCCTCAGTGGGAAAACACAAGGTTCTCCCCGGAGCCTGTTTGAATATTTCTTCTCCTAACCACCCCCCTATATTTGGGATATTCTATTGTGAACATTTGTTAATAAACGAGAGTAACATTTAACAGAAAAACATAAACATTAAACAATGCACAATGCATCAAAGAGTCATGAATTCTCCCAGCTCCTCCGAGGCTGGATGTGAGCCAAGTATGCAGGCCAAGCATTTCCCCTCTGGAATGCTATGGTGAGGTGCTGGAACATGAATGTGGCTTCCCTTGGGTGCCTGGTGGTGTCTATGATTCAGGAACCAAATTCTTTAATTAAACGTGTGGCATTTTTTTCCCCATGAACCCAAGGTCTCTGATCCCACTGGGACAAATTGATACTGTTTGCTTATGTCCCTGTACTTGCTGATCTTGTACTCCTCCCTGTGATCAGCAGCTCCTCCCTGTCGCCCCACACTGTGATGGATATAGGTGTCAGCCAGTGTGGACACACAGGTATAGTCCCATGCTAAGAGCTTGCCATTCTTCCAAGGATAGATGGTGATCCCGTTGGGGCGGTTGCTGGGTTGTGGGTATTGTTGGCTGCTAGTGTTCAGGGCTCCCTCTCGACTGGGCATCCAGCTGTAGCAAGGGTTCTCTTAATGATGTCATTGACCTCATTGTGTCTTGCATGCCAGCCCTTCGTTTTGGAACAGTTAAGACCATGTAGACCATATTGGTCTGCTTGTGCTTCGCCGCAAATACAAGTATATTCTGTGTGAATTGGGGCAGCAAGGCGCAGAGCCACTGCAATACGGAGGGTCTTAGGGTCGAATCGCATTCCCATTGCCGATATGGGAACTGTTTGGAGGAAGTCCCCGGAGTGAGGTGCACTCACAGCCTGGAGACGGGCAATCTCCCTATCTGATGTTGCACCCCTGAGCAAGTTGGCAAGCACCTTTTCAGCAATCGGGCCATCCCAGCTTGACTGTGAGCCAGTGCTGCACTAGGGTTTGGTGCTGGAGCAGCAAGAGTCTCCCATTCAGTGATAACACTGGCATAGCTAGGGTCTTGTATTTCTGCTGAGTCTCTGAGGGTATCAGGAAGAATTTGTCTTATCAATGCGTTTGATGCTATGGAAGAGGATAGGAAAGCTGGTAGAGCAATCTGGGAGGATCTGCGTACTCCTAGCCCTCCAAACCTGACCGGAAGTGAGGCTTGCAACCACTGTCCATCATCAAGGGAAAGATTCAATACACTCTCTAGCATGGTCTTAAGGGGAGAGAGTCATATTCCTTGAGTTTGGGACTGGTGAAGGCTGGGGAGCATCTCAAAAAAGTATGTAAGTTTTGGGATTGACAGGCACCTGGTGAGTACGTAAAAGGCATCGTGTGTGTCAGTGTCTTTTCATCCTACTTTCCCTCGTCCATATATATATATATATATATAAATAATATACACAAACACTAATCTCTGGCCGAAGGGACTCGAACCTACAAACCCTTGGAAAAAGGGTACACAGTGCTATACCACCGTACCACATTGGTCCAATACCTTGAAGCCCACTAACGCTAGACGTTTTGGTCCAAAGGGCAGCCAGCTTTCAGGCAGGTGGTTGTAGCTTTTCATTTCATCCCCTGCATGCATCGACCGACGAGAGATTTTTACAGTGTTTTAGAAATTCTCACAAGTGAGAAATATTCAAAAACACTATCTCTGGCCGAAGGAGACTTCGAACCTATGAAGCTACCTACATAATATATACATATGTACACATACACACACACACACACACATACACACACATATATATATATATATATATATAATATATATAATATAATTATATATATAATATATATATATATATATATATATATATATATACATATATAATTTTATATATATATTATAATATAATATATTATATATATAAATATATTATATATATATTTTAATATATATATATATATATATATAATTTTTAAATTAAATTTTTTTATTTTTTTATTATCACACTGGCCGATTCCCACCAAGGCAGGGTGGCCCGAAAAAAAAAACTTTTACCATCATTCACTCCATCACTGTCTTGCCAGAAGGGTGCTTTACACTACAGTTTTTTTAAACTGCAACATTAACACCCCCCCTTCCTCAGAGTGCAGGCACTGTACTTCCCATCTCCAGGACTCAAGCCCGGCCTGCCCGGTTTCCCTGAACCCCTTCATAAAATGTTACTTTTGCTCACACTCCAAAAGCACGTCAAGTATTAAAAAAACCCTTTGTCCCATTCACTCCCTATCGAACAAAGCTCACGCATGCCTGCTGGAAGTCAAAGCCCCTCGCACACAAAAACCTCCTTTTACCCCCTCCCTCCAACCTTTCCTAGGCCGACCCCTACCCCGCCTTCCCTTTCCCAAACTCGGGACGATAAACTCTTGAAGTTATTCTTTTTTCGCTCCATTCTCTCCACAGGGTCCGAACCACCTCAACAACCCTTCCTCAGCCCTCTGGAAAAACAGTTTTGGTAATCCCGCACCCCTCCTAAACTTCCAAACTACGAATTCTCAGCATTATATTCACCACACATTGCTCTCAACATGCATCCCCACTGCCTCCAGCCTTCTCCTCGCTGCAACATTCATCAACCCATGCTTCACACCCATATAAGAGCGTTGGTAAAACTATTCTCTCATACATTCCCCTCTTTGCTTCCAAGGACAAAGTTCTTTGTCTCAACAGACTCCTAAGTGCACCACTCCACCCTTTTCCCCCTCATCAATTCTATGATTCACCTCATCTTTCATAGACCCATCCGCTGACACGTCCATTTCCCAAATATCTAAATTACATTCACCTCCTCCATACTCTCTCCCTCCAATCTGATATCCAATCTTTCATCACCTAATCTTTTTTTTATCCTCATAACCTTACTCTTTCCTGTATTCACTTTCAATTTTCTTCTTTTGCACACCCTACCAATTCATCCCTAATCTCTGCAACTTCTCTTCAGAATCTTCCAAGAGCACAGTGTCATCAGCAAAGAGCAACTGTGACAAACTCCCACATTATGTGTGATTCTTTATCTTTTAATCCCACCCTCTTGCAAGACACTCGCATTTACTTCTCTTACAACCCCATCTATAAATATATTAAAACAAAACCCCGGTGACATCACACATCCTTGTCTAGGCCTACTTTTACCCGGGAAATAATTTCCCCCTTTCCTACATACTCTAACTTGAGCCTCACTATCCTCGTAAAAACTCTTCACTGCTTTCAGTAACCTAACCTCCTACACCATACACTTGCAACATCGCCACATTCCCCCCCTATCCCCCCTGTCATACCCCTTTCCCAAATCCAAAATCCCACAAAGACCTCTTTACCTTTCAAATACTGTTATTATATGTTTCATGTAAACACTGCCCCAAACACCCCCTCCCTTTTCCCTAAACCTCCTTGTTCACTGCTATCCATTCCATCTTACTCTTAATTTTTCAATAATAACTCACCATAACTTTGCCGGTTTTCTCAACGACTTACCCCCCTTTTAAATTTTTGCACTCTCTTTTACCCCCCTCGCCTTTATAAAAAAGGAACTATGCATCCCCTTTTGCAATCCCTAGGTACCTTACCCTCTTCCATACTTTTTTAAATTAATTCACCAACCACCCCAAAAATTTAATCCAAAACCTGTTTTTTAACTTTCTATATCTTTACCCCATCAATCCCGACAGCCTTACCCCCTTTCATTTTACCTATGCCTACGAACTTCCCCCACACTCACAACTGGCTTTCCTCACTCCTACAAATGTTGTTCCTCCCCTTGCCCTATCACAAAATCACAGCTTCCCTATTTTCATCAACATTTAAAAATTTCCTCAAAATATTCCCTCCATTTTCCCAATACCTCTAACTCTCCATTTAAAAAACTCTCCTCTCCTTTTTTTTAACTGACAAATCCTTTGTTCCTAGCTTTTTTAACTTTTAATCCACTCCAAAATTTTTTTTTATTTTCAAAAAAAAAATTTGTTGATACACTCCCCCACTCTCTCATTTGCTCTCTTTTTACTTTGTTTCACCACTCTCAAAACCCTTCTTTTTTTTCTCCAAAATTCTTCCCCCCTTGTATCCTTCTATTTTGAAAATCTTCTCATAGCTAATTTTTTCTCCCTTACTACCCTCCACCATCAATTCCCCACGTTTTCCTTTTTTCCCCCCCGCACCCATTTCCCCTGTACCCCACAAACTTCTGTGAACACTCTAACACTACTTTTTTAAACCTACCCCATCCTCTTGACCCCATTTCCTATGCTCTTTTAGCCCATCTATCCCCCAATGTGTTTAATCTTACCCTAACTGCCTCCTCTTTAGTTTATAAAACCTTCACCCCTCTCTTCCCTGAGCTTCTATCCTCCTTGTAACCCCCTCTACTTTTACTCTCAGGAGCACAACTAGAAAGTGATCGATTACGTGGCCCCTCTTAAACAGTACAAACCTGAATCTACCAACAGTCTTTATCTACCAAAACAAATCCAACAAACTACTGTCATTTCGCCCTACATCAATCTTGTATACTTATTTATCCTCTTTTTCTTAAAATGTTTTACCCATAATAAACCCCTTTCTATACAAAGTTCAATCAAAGGGGTCCCATTATCATTTTCACCTGGGACCCCAAAATTACCCACCACCCCTCTTAAAAGTTTCTCCCCTTTAGCATTCAGGTCCCCCACCACTTACTCTCTCACTTGGTTCAAAGGCTCCCATACATTCACTTAAAATCTCCCAAAATCTCTCTCTCCCCCTCTGCATTCCTCTCTTCCCCCAAATGCTACACCTTATTATACCCACTTTTCGCACCAAACCTTTTTTTTTTAATCCACATAATTTTTGAATTTACAATTCATATTCTCTTTTCTCCTTTCCCTAACGATCATTCAACATTTCGCTACCACTTCCTTTTCTTAACTTTCCAGATTTCCCGATTTAAAACCCATTTATTTCCCCCCCCGAAATCCCCCCAAACCCCCTTCAACTTTTTTTCGTTAGGGGCCCGGGCTCCCAACTTTTTTTCATTCATAACACAGCAATCATCTGTTTCTTTTCACCGCACTACATCCACGCACATTTTAACATCCCAGTTTTATAAAGTTTTTTTTTCTTTCTTTTTTAGTAAATGTTACAGGGGAAAGGGGGTTCCCCATTTCCCCGGGATTTTGGCCCCTCATACGCACGCATGGCTTACGGAGGAAAGATTCTTTTTCCACTCCCCATGACAATGAAGAAATAAAAGGGGGCAAGAGCATTAAAAAAGGAAAAACCTAGATTATTTATTAAATGCATGACGTGTCTTGAATGTGACAAAGTGTAAGTAGGAGTAGCAAGATATCCGGGTTATCTAGCGGTTTATGAGACGAAAAAAAAACCCCACAATCCTACAATCATGCAAAACATTACAGGTTTCTGTTTAAAATCTTCGGCAGGAGGGAGTACTTCCCCTGGTGGTTGCTGTCTCCAACCTACTACCGGAAAATAATATATAAAAATTTAAAAATATATATAAATATATATATATATAATATATATTTTTTATATATTATATATTTTTATATTTTTCGAATGGGTAAAATTTTTATGTTAGCAAAAACTTTAAAATTTAAGTCCTTTCAAAAAATTTACTCTTATCTTTTGTAGATTTTTTTTTTATTTAAAAAATTTAAATGTAAAAAATTAACTTTGTTCAAAAAAATCTTAGAAAACATACCTAACCTTACTTTAGCAATGAAATTTAAATTTTTAGCGAAATCCATTTAAATATTTTTACATAATTTTAAATAATTTCAAAAACAAACAATTAAATATTTTTTTCGTTAGGTTTCATTTTGATTTTTGTGAAATTAATGCATACAAAAAATTTTCGTTTGTTTTTAACGGCAAGAAGAGCGTGTTATTTAACTCAAAATCGTAAGTTTTACCTAGAAAGATCCGTTCACGGGGACTGGAGATTCAAAGGATTATCGCTGACGAAGATTGGAAAACATGTGTTTTTTGGTTCGAAAATCGTGTTAGTTTACCTCCGATTACGTCTTTCCTGGTGACCTTGGACTGTTTTCATCTTCAGAGCAGTGGCCACTAAGGGGGCTAGGGGGGCCCCTACTGGGGCTCTGAGCCTCACATTCTGCGCCCAGTGTGGCGGCTGGAGGTCACAGGCAGCAGCTCTGCGCTGGGCTCTGTCCCCCCACCTACATTACCAGACAGACCCAGGAGAGCGGCCAAAAAGTTCATTAATGGGGGGAAAGTTGGGGGGACGACGGGGGGCAGCTGGGAACCCCCCCCAAGAAGGCCCCAAGGATACAGTGGGGGACTGCTGACTACCAGTCTCCACTAGGTCCGTGGCGCAGCTCCCCAAAGGGGAGACTTGACCCCAGAGGCCAAAGGGGTGGTGGAAGGAACCCAGGAGGCGGGTGCTTCCAAAACGAAAAGGATGGAGCCATCCGAGGTCCCCCCCCCAGTTGCGCCGGCCCCACAGGGGACGGGGCTGGCTGACCCCACGGGAAGGAGGAATTCCCGCCGCTCGGGCACAAAAACCGGGGCCTTAACAAATTAAAGGTTCCCGTTTTACGGGTTTGTAAGGTACCTGGAAAGGTTACCCCGCCTCAATTTTTCCCTGCGAGTTCATCTCAGGAACGGGGGTTTTGGTCTTTCCTCGGGACGAAGACTCTTACGGGGAAATTTTAAAGGGGGCTGGTTTGAGCACCCCCAGCATGGGGAATTGGTTGCTTCGGAGAAGGTCTACAAAGGGGTTTCTACCGTCCTGTCCCCCCTCCCACTGGACCCCATTTTGGAAATGCCCAATATTGTCAAGGCAGAGCGACTCACTGCAAGGTGAACAAGGTGCCCACCGCCAGGTGCTCATCCACCACAAATGCCACTTTCCCCTACCGGACTTGGGGGTTGGGGGAAGATTCAAGACCCCCATCTACCTTCAGGCCCCGTCAATGTTTTAACGTCAGGGGTTCAACCATATTGCAGCCCCTGCCCCCGAGAGAAGGGTTGGGGTGCAACAAGGCCACGACTCGAAGCCCGCATTGCAATCCTCAAAAATCCAACTTGCAAGCCCTTCGGCCAAGCCCAGTAGGCCAATGCCAAAAAGGCACAATGCCTGGAACCGGGCTGTTTCCCGTGATGGTGCAGCACGGGACAGGTTTTGTCATCGGAACGACCCGGGGCACCCCCGACGCCACCCAGCCTTTGGAAAAACCCCCCGCAACAATCGGTATGGGCTCCGGCCCCGGTTTTTTTCCCCCCGGATCCGCAGGAGGGATACAACGAGTTCCCAGCACTGGGCTCCCGCGGTGGCATCAGGGGCAGGCACTGGCTTGCAGCAGTGCGGTCAACTTTCGGGGCAGATGGCAGGTGGCCCAAAGGGGACAGAATCATTGGGAAAAAACAAGCCACAGGGCCAGGCACCTGCCCACAGGTCCCAGCTGGGCACCAAAACCCTTTCCTTTTCCCTCCCGCCCGCAGGCCTTCCCAAGGGCAGGCCCCAAAATGTGAGCGGGGCCCGGTCAGGCAAAAGGGCCTGCAGGGGGGGGTCGGAAGCCCATGGCCCCTCAGGGCCGGGCCCAGGGTGCACCCCAAAACTTTTGCGCTGCAGCATCGACAGCCACCCAACTACCCAGGGCCCAGCCCCGACTGACAGGTCCCAGTCAATGCCTGCAAGGTAAAAGGTCATTCATTTTTCCTCGAGAAGAAAACCACGGGGTCATCTCAGCACCTCTGTCGCTGCTGCCGCGGGGGGAGGACAGGGGCGCCTGCAGGCAGCTCCCGGGGATGGGTGCTGGGCAGGCCTACTGGAAGGGAAGGGGGTCAATGGGAACTTTAAGCCATCATCCAGGAGTCCCCCCGTCCGTGATGGAGGAGGCCCGAGTCGCCAACAACGGACGACGAGTCCCAGGCAAGGGTGGAAACAATGGCCCCCTCTGCGCCCTTTAAAAATCCTCCAGTGTAAAAATTTGGGGGCTGCGCGAAAAATTTTTTATGATTGAAGCTGCATTTTAGGGTGAGGGTTTATGTTTCCTGTTTTCCCGGAGACACTTACCCAAATTTCCCCACATCAAATGCTGCCCCGTATTTCCGGTTTCCCGGCCACCTTCAGCGCCTGGAAGGGGCTGGCAGGGGCACGCAATCTACGTCAGGACCCCTACCCTCATTCGATCTCTACTGACCCCCTCAACGTGGGAAGGGGTGGAGGGAGGCTTCACCCTTACACCTGCGGGATGGACCTCTCTTTTAAACATTTACAAAGCTCTAGGTAGCCCTTGACATTTTAGAGGTGGGAGCACTAGCCCCCCGGGGGGGTCTTGATTGGCTGGGGGAGTCAAAGCCTACACCCAAAACTTTTCTTCTTTTCTCTCCTACCCAACGCAGCTGGGGGGCAAACCTTGCGGCTGGTTGGAGGACCCTAGATCGCCCTCCTCAACGTGGTGAGCCAACCCAAACACACGGTGGCCCCTTGGACGTCAAACTCATCTCTAGGGGTTGCTCTCGGTGCAAATGGGAGGGGCCCCCCCCGTCTCACATGATCACTTTGCAGGGGTCACCACGCTGATGGTCCACGTGCCCGCTCCCCCACCTACCCCCAGATGGAATCAAAAAAGACCGACTGGCAGTGTTTCCCAGGAGGTCATCGAGCGCTGGGAGCAAACACTTTTCCCCGGAAGACCCAGATAGGGGGCTCAAAGCTTGCGGGTGGCCTTCACATTTTGCAGGGAAGCAGCCTACCTAAATTACAGGGGGGGGTCATATAAACGTGACTGGGGGTTTTTACAATGAGGACATCAGGACAAAAAAACCACGCACAACTTTTAATCAAGATCCAGGCAAATCCCCAGTTTGAGCCCATGCCTGCTCGGAAGGGTGCAGCATGAAAACGCCATGTCTTACACAGGGCCGGCAGGTAAATGGTTCGATGGCGTGCCTCCCTCAGCTCCCTCCTTTACTAAATTTTGGGGCCAAGTTACGTTGGCCACGGGCAGTGTCGCAGTGTGGCCTTCCCCAAAACCCCCCACAACGGAGGCAGAACGTTGGGGACCCCTTTTTTCCCTCCCGAGCGGCCCTGGCCCCCAACTGCCTCCCAATCTCCACCCCCAAAACCCACACTCCTTCCTGGGGGGGATCCCCCCCTTCCAAGGGGGGACCCCAAACTAAACTCACTGCTTCCGATCAAGCTTACAGGCAGCCTCAATTCATGGGCACGCACCGGGGGCATTTGATGGTAAACACCTATGAGATCACTGGTCTGGCCATTCTGGCATCAGCTGTCCCGGGGGGGCATCAACCAGACTTTGGGGAGCTGGCAAACTCCCGTCGAGGGAAAAGGCTGACACAACCGATTCCTAAGCCGGGGACCGCGTGGGACCCATCTCCCTCACCAGTTGCAACTCGAAGGGTCTGAAAGGATGGTGTTGGAGCCCCTGAGGTGGAAGTTTTGGCCCCCCCTCATAAGCCCCCTCTATGGCTTCCCGGGGAGTGGGGCCCCCCACTTTCAAAAGGGCCTTCCCATTTCTACGGGCCCCGGCTTTTTGGGGCCGGGAGGGCCCAACCCCACATTGTTTTTTTTTTTTGGGGGAAAACCCCCCTTGAGAAAGCTTTTGAGTTTAGCCAGTGCCCCTTTCCCAAACCTCTCACTCTTGGCCCGCAGAGGGGTTAAAGGGGGGCTTTTTTTCTTGGCTTCGTTCCTATCTCCAGGACAGGGGGGCCCGGGGTACGTTTTCCAAGGCATGCCTCTTCTTCAAGCCCCTGGACAAGGGCACCCCACGGGGGTGCTGGGGGCCCAAAAACCCTTTTCAAATGTATTGTTTGCCCCAGCGGGTGTGCCTCCCCTTTCCCCAGAGGCCCCTTTCCCCTCCCCCACTATCCCGCCACCTGGATTTGTCCTACCTAGGAAGCGTCGGTTTTTTTGGCAGGGTTCCCAGGAGGACCCGTTTCTGCTGGTTTCCACTTCCGGGCCCGGGGGGTTTCCAAATTTTCTGTGAAAAAAACCCAAACCCAATGTTTTTTTCGCCCAGGATCCCCAGTCAGAGGGGGGGGTCCTGGGCATCGTTTGGAGTGGGTTCACAGTTTTTAGGTCCCCTTGGGCACTAAAATTGACGGGGACCCTTCCCCTTTCCCAAAAAACATGTGCACCACTTTAAAGAGAGGGCTCTGCAGGGGGCAGGGTTTGGGATTTAAACAGGGCCCAAACCCCTGGGGTTTTGGGGCCCACCTCGGGGTCATGGGGTTGTTCTAAAACCAGGAAAATACCTTCTCGTTAAATAGGGGGAATTGCTTTTTGGTTCACACCAGCCCCCAAAAAACATCAAAATCCCCCTGTGTGACCCAAAACCCAAAAGCTTTTAGGGCCATGCGGGCGGCTCCTAGGGGGGGCCAAAGCAGTGGCTCTGAAATGAGGTGCGCTGCAGCCATTTAAACCCCCGGGTTTTCAACTGGTACCCTTCCCAAAAGGGGATGAAAAAAAGTATTCCGACTTCCGGGGGCGGGAAAAATTGTGAGGGATTTACGGGTCCCGGGGGACAGGTCTTTCCCCACTGCATCCCGGCCCCCGAGGGGATGGGGTTTCGGTACCCAGTTCCAAAAAGGGAAAATTCTGCCCTGGCATTGCCCGGGCGGGAGGCTGCCGCCTGGCAGTGAACAACAGGGTTTGGCCGCCCCCTTGGGGGCACCAGAGCTTTTGGCTGTGCCGGGAAAACCCCAATCAGACAGCAAGGGGTTTTTGGGCACCAGGACATTCTGAAAACAAACTTCCCTTTGACTAGCTTGGGGGGTGCCCAAAGGGCCCCCAGGGTGTGTGCCATTTACACAGATGGCCCCAAAGGGGCCCCATGGAAGGCCCCCACAGTTTCTGGGATTTTCCAAACACCCATTTTTTTAAATATAATATATAATATATTTTATATATATATATAATATTTTAAAAAATTTATTTTTAAAAATTATAAATATAAAAATAAAATTTAAAATATAAAAATTAAGGTCACAGTAAAAGGTAAATACAGAATATGCAAAAAAAACCCAAATCTGAAAAAAAAATAGAAAAATTTCCCAACGCTTTCGTGACTACTCAATTATAAAGGAACGTTTAATTTTTCCCCATTCTTTCGGGAGGGGTTGTTTTGCAGGGGCATTTTAATATATATATATATAAAAATATATATATATATTATTTTTTAAAATATTATTTTATATTTTATATATATATAAAATTATATATTATATATAAAATATATATATATAATTTTCGTAGGTCCCAAACCTATGGAAGGGGGATGGGACCCCCTAAACCCTTAAAGAGAAAAAAAATAAATATACTTCAGGGAAAACTCAAGGTTCCCCCCCAACTGTTTAAGTATTTTCTTCTTTGTCACTCCCTGAAATTCTGTATTCTCGGGAAGCATTAATTTTTTGGATAACAGGCACCTCGGGGAAAAACGGGAAAGGGGGCAGTATGTGAAATCAGTGCCCTTTTCATGTGCTTTCCATCGCCCCTTAGGCCTGAGTTTTTTCTTTTCTGGGATCGGGGATCGAGGGGCTTTTGGGCCCAAAAGGGGGAACCAAGGAGAGTGCGTTTGCTGGAATAAAATCGCTCTTTTGTTTCCGGGAAAAAAACAGAAATTAATATTCAAA
Organism: Cherax quadricarinatus; assembly: GCF_026875155.1. Classification (NCBI taxonomy): domain Eukaryota; kingdom Metazoa; phylum Arthropoda; class Malacostraca; order Decapoda; family Parastacidae; genus Cherax; species Cherax quadricarinatus. The sequence goes on from NW_026467831.1 coordinate 28,814, forward strand.
TTTTCATCTGTCGTTTGTAAAAAACTGTTTCGCTTTTTTTGGGGGTTTAAAGTGGGCCCAGGCTTTTCTCCCATTTTTTTTTAATTTTTTAATGTCCTCTAGGAGAGATTCAGAAATTGCCGCTAGGGTACCATAAATTCAAGAACCAGATTTTTTGAGCTCCACTGCAAGTGCCTCTAGCCCTTTGATGCCCCAGACAGAATAGAAAAGGGGGCGGAGGGCCCCCCTTTTGGGCGGGACATGAGTAAACCCTCATGGCCCCAAAAAAACCTTTTTAGACTTTTACATTTAGACATAAATTTGTATGAAGGGTAGTGGGGGGGGAAGTGTCTAGAAACCCCCCCTTTCTGACAAAAGTTAAAGGGGAAACCCTTAAACCAAATTTTCCCGGGGGACAGTAAAAAAATTTGGAAAATCAGTTTTTTTTTTGTATTCCTTGTTTTTTATTTTTTTAAAAATAATAATTGAGTTTGGGGCTTTAAAAGAGAGTGGGGGGAAGATAAACAGGGGTCGGGGCAACCAAACAGGAAACCGTCTATGAACAACTCACGTCAGCGGAATTCCTGACCCCCGGGTGGCAGGAGAAAATACTTCAGAAATAAAAACTAAAAACAACTCACGGTTTATTTAATTTTTTAAAAACAAATTTATCTAATAAGACAAAAAAAAACAATATAAAAAATTTCATAGGAAAAACGATATTTTAAATTTAGAATGAATAAAAAAAGGCCATAATATGCCGAGTGGGTCACTTCCCACAACGTCCCAGGATTTGGGTGGGGGGGTGCACAATAAAAGCTACTTTTGGGGGGCAAAAAACCAAAAACTTAAATGTATTCTGCGGTCTTTAATAAGACAAAACGGAGCTTTTGTGAGGCAACTGCACTAATCACTTTGACTATTAGGAAAAAAATGAAAGAAAAGGGATTTTCTCCGGGTTTTTTTTTTTCCCCCAGTCAGGTGGCCAGCAGGCAAATTTCCCAAACGAATATGTTGGAAGTAATTACTGACTTATATCAAAAAAGCCCGCCCCTTTTTTAGTGAAGAAAAAATAAAAGATTTTCCCCAGAAATAAAAAAACAATGGTTGTTCAAAAAAGTGGGCATGGGAAAATTTGGGAAAAAATTTCCCCCAAATTGTGGGAATTTTTTTGTAAAGTTTAAAAACAGATTTTGGGAAAATTTCACAAAAATTAGAACTTTATTTATTTAAATTTTTTTTTGATTTTAAAAAAAAAAGATATTTTAAGGTTTCCTAATGTCTAAAATTTAAAATTAGGGGATTGTTTTATGAGTAGGAAAAATCCCCAAAACAATTTTTTTTTTGTTTTCCATTTAGGCAGGGGTTTTTTTTCCTAAGTTAAAAATTTTCAGTAAAAATTTTTTTCCTTTACTTGTTTTTTGGGCTTTCCCTTTCTGGAAAAATTTCAGAGGGGTAAGGAGGGGTCAACACTTTTTCTCGTTTCACCAAAAATGAAAAAAATCAGAAGAGATAGAGAAAAAAAGGTGTAAATTGGGAATTCCCTTTCCCTGAAAGGGATTGGAAAACAAGTTTGGGCAAGGGGTTTTTTTATCTGACATTTTTTGTTATTTTTTTCTCGGTGTGGGGGAAAGGGAGCTGCTTTTACAAACCTTGTTGAACCAAAAAACCAGCTGAAATTTTCTTTCAACATTGCCGCACCCCCTTGACTTTACCATTCTCACTGGGAGCCTTTGGGGGCTAGGCTCTGAAGGGTTTTCCCCATTGCACTGGGAGTGATTCCCCCCCTTTTTTTTCCCGGAGGGTGACTCACGGAAAAAGGGAAAAGACAGATTGGTTTTCACGATTGGTCCCGTGGCTAAACCCCGCGGTCGGGTTTTGAACTTTTCTGAACCGCGGGTTCAAACCCGCCCCCTGGTATGGTTTCCCGGAGGGTAATTTTGAGGGGACCAAAGAGGGGGCCCAAAGCCTCTGGAAGACTGGGCCCCAAAAAGGGAAAAATTAGCAAATTTTGGGAAGTACAAACAGCAACCTCCCCTGAAAGATCACCAAGTGTGGACTGAGCATTTGTTTTTAAGGGGTTGTGGCATTAAAAACCGGGGAAACCTCCTGCCCGAGTCCCGTAGGGTTTTAAAAACTCCCTTTACCTGCTGAAGACAAAGGGGGGCCAATATTGGTTTTCTGGGACCATGGGTGGATGGTTTTTTTCCATAAGAGCTTTTTGCTGTTTAAAGCGTCCTTAGGAGTGATGGGTTCCCCCCTTGGTTTTTAAGCCCAGCGCCCACAGTAGGGATTCCCCCCAAAAATTTTTTTTTTGCAAAATTTGGGGGTTCCCGTTTTTTGAGGGGTCAGGTGTGCTGTTTTTGGTTAAATTTTCCCGGCGGGGGGAATTTTCGCACTAGAGGGGAGAGGAACGAAAGGGGGCTAGGCAATAGGGGGGGCAGTTATTGCTCTAAAACGTTTTTGATTGAGGGGCTTGTTTTTTTCCATTTTTTTTGCTGGTGGGGCAGCCAGAGATGCAATTTCCAAACAGCAGTAGATTTTTTACCTGGGGGTTTTTCCTGGGAGAGAGTTTTCCGGGGGTCAAGCCCCAGCGGCCCGGTCTGTGAAACCCGGCCTTTCCCGGTGGATAGAGCCTGATCAACCAGGGGTTTCTGCTGGCGCACGCAAAACCCAAAGACGAGGCCCCAGCCCGGGGTGGTCGGAACCGATTTAGGGGCTTGTCCAGTGCCAGCTTGAAGAATGCCAGGGGGTTTTGTTTGGGGAAACCCCCTTATTAAAACTGGGGGGCAGTTTGGAAAAAGTCTGGGGCCCCCGACACTTATTGTTTGGGCTCTTAACGTGCTAGTGACACCCCTGCTTTTCATTGGGGGGATGTTGCATCGTCTGCCAAGTCTTTTGCTTTCGTAGTGAGTGATTTTCGTTTGCAAGTTCGGTACTAGTCCCTCTAGGATTTTCCAGGTGTATATAATCAGGTATCTCTCCCGCCTGCATTCCAGGGAATACAGGTTTAGGAACCTCAAGCGCTCCCAGTAATTGAGGTGTTTTATCTCCGTTATGCGCGCTGTGAAGGTTCTCTGTACATTTTCTAGGTCAGCAATTTCACATGCCTTGAAAAGAGCTGTTAGTTTGCAGCAATATTCCAGCCTAGATAGAACAAGTGACCTGAAGAGTGTCATCATGGGCTTGGCCTTCCTAGTTTGGAAGGTTCTCATTATCCATCCTGTCATTTTTCTAGCAGATGCGATTGATACAATGTTATGGTCCTTGAAGGTGAGATCCTCTGACATGATCACTCCCAGGTCTTTGACGTTGGTGTTTCGCTCTATTTTGTGGCCAGAATTTGTTTTGTACTCTGATGAAGATTTAATTTCCTCGTGTTTACCGTACATGAGTAATTGAAGTTTCTCTTCCTGAACGATGAAATATGACATGAAAACCCGTCCAGAACAATGAAATATGAGAGGGAAACCCGTCCAGAACAACGAAATATGACAGGGAAATCCGTCCAGAACAATGAGATATGATAGGGAAATCCGTCCAGAACCATGAAATAAGACAGGGAAACCCATCCAGAACAATGAAATGTGACAGGGGGAACCCGTCCAGTACGATGAAATATGACAGGGATACCCTTCCAGAAATATGAAATATGCCAGAGAAACCCGTCCAGAACGACGAAATATGACAGAGAAACCCTTCCAGAACAGTGAAATATGAGAGGGAAACCCGTCCAGAAGAATGAAATATGACAGGGGAACCCGTCAAGAACGATGAAATATGACAGGGAAACCCGTCGAGAACAATGAAATATGAGGGGAAACAGTCCAAAACAATGAAATATGACAGGGAAGCCCGTCCAGAACAATGAAATATGACAGGGGAAACCCGTCCAGAACGCTGAAATACGACAGGAAAACCCGTCCCGAACGATGAAATACGATATGAAATCCCGTCCAGAAGGCTGAAATATGATAGGGAAACTCTTCCTAAACGATGAAATTTGACAGGGAAACCCGTCCAAACGATGAAATACGACAGGAAAACCACTCCAAAACAATGAAATGTGACAGAAAAACCAGTCCAGAACAATGAAATATGAGAGTGAAACCAGTACAAACGATGAAATACGGCATTAAAACCCGTCAAAAACGATGAAATATGACAGGGAAACCCGTCCAGACAAATGAAATATGACAGGGAAACCCTTCCTGAACGATGAAATATGACAGGGAAACCCGTCCAGACAAATGAAATATGACAGGGAAACCCTTCCTGAACGATGAAATATGAAATGGAATCCGGTCCAGAACAATGAAATACGGCAGGAAAACCCGTCCAGAACAATGAAATATGACTGAGAAACCCGTCCAGAACAATGAAATATGACAGGGAAACCCTTCCTGAAGACGAATATAATTGACAGGAAACCCTTCTGAACGATGAAATATGACAGGGAATCCCGTTCAGAACGACGAAATTTGACATGGAAAGCGTTCCTGAACGATGAAATATGACAGGGAAACCCGTCCAAAACAACGAAATATGACATGGAAAACCCTCAAAACAATGAAATGAGAGTAGTAAAACCATCCCGAACGATGAAATATGACAGGGAAACCAGTCCAGAACAATGAAATATGAGAGTGAAACCCGTCCAGAACAAAGAAATATGACAGGGAAACCCGTCCAGAACAACGAAATATAAGAAGGAAACCCGTCCAGATCAATGAAATATGAGAGGGAAACCTGTCCATGACAAGGAAATATGACAGGGAAACCCGTCCAGAACAATGAAATATGACAGGGAAACCAGTCCAGAACAAAGAAATATGAGAACGAAACCCCGTAAAGAACAATGAAATATGATACGAAACCCTTAAAAACAAAGAAATATAACAACGAAACCGCTACAAGTAAGCGAATGAAATATGAAAGGAAACTCGATCAATAACAATAAATATGGCCCGGGAAACCAGGTCCAGAACAACGGAAATATGATAAGGAAACCGTCCCATAACAATGAAATATGAGACAGAAAGCCTCCAGAACACGAGAATGTGACAGGGAAACCAGTCAAGAACAATGAAAATATGACAGGAAACACGTCCAGAACAATGAAATTTATACATGGGAGAACCCTTCAGAAACAATTAAATATGAGGAATGAAACCCGTCCAAAAAATTAAATATGAAAAGGAAACCCATCCAGAAAAAGGAAATATGAGAAGGAAACCCGTCCATAACAAGGAAATATGAGAACGAAACCCGTAAAGAACAATGAAATATGAGAACGAAACCCATAAAGAACAATGAAATATGAGAAGGAAACCCGCCAGAAATCAATGAAATAGGGCCGCGTAACCCGTTCAAGAATAAATGAAATATGAGAAGGAAACCCGTCCAGAACATTGAAATATGAGATGGAAACCCGTCCAGAACAATGAAACATGAGAGGGAAACCCGTATACAGCAATTAGATATAAGAGGGAAACGCGTCCAGAACAACGAAATATGACATTGAAACCAGTCCAGAACAATGAAATACGACAGGAAAACCCTCCAAAATAGATATATGACAGGGAAACCCGTCCAGAACAATGAAATATGACAGGAAAACCCGTCCAGAACAATGAAATATGAGAAGGAAACCCGTTCAGAACAAGGAAATATGAGAAGGAAACACGTCCAGAACAATGAAATATGAGAACGAAACCCCTCAAAACAATGAAATGTGAGAAGGAAACCCGTCCAGAACAAAGATATATGAAACAGGGAAACCATCCAGAACAATGGAAATGTTTAGAGTGAAACCCGTCAACAACAAAGAAATATGACAGGGAAACCCGTCCAGAACAACGAAATATAAGAAGGAAACCCGTCCAGATCAATGAAATATAACAGGGAAACCAGTCCAGAACAAAGAAATATGAGAACGAAACCCGTAAAGCACAATGAATGTATGAGAACGAAACCCGTAAAGAACAAAGAAATATAACAACAAACCCTCAAGAACAATGAATATGAGAAGGAAACCTCCAGAAACAATGAAATATTGCCGGGAACCCGTCCAGAACAAAGAAGTATGAGAGGGAAACCCTCCAGAACAATGAATAGACAGAGAAAAAACGTCCAGAACACAGAAATGTGACAGGGAAACCATCAGAACAGTGACATATGAAAGGGAAAACCCGTCCAGATAATGAAAAATGACTTGAACCCGTCCAAACAATGAAAATATGAAGAGGGAAATCCGTCCAGAACAATGAAATATGAGAAGAAACTCGTCCAGAACAATGCAAATATAGAGGGAATCCGTCCAGAACAATGAAATATGACAAGGAAACCCTCCAGAACAATGAAATAAGAGAGGAAATCCGTCCAGAACAAAAGAAGATATGAGAAGGAAAACTCGTCCATGACAATGAAACATGAGAGGAAACCCGCCATGACAATGTAAATATTACAGGGAAACCGTCCAGAACCATGCGATATAAAAGGGAAACCGTCCAGAACAAGGAAATATGACAGGTAAACCTGTCAGAACATTGAAATAAGACAGGGAAACCCTTCCAGAACAATGAAAATGAGAAGGAAACCCGTCCATAACGATGAAATAGACAGGAAACTCCGCGGGGGGGGGGGGGGGGGGGGGGGGGGTGGTCCAGAACAATGAAAAATGAGAAGGAAACCCGTCATAACAATGAAATATGAGAAGGAAACCAGTCCAGACAATGAAGTATGCAGGGAAACCGTCCAGAACAATGCAATATGGCAAGGGAAACCTCTCCAGAGCAATAATATGAGTAATGAAACCGTCCAGAAGAATGAAACGTGACAGGGAAGCCATTCAAGAACAATGAAATATGAGAAGGAAACTCGTCAAGAACAATGAAATACGACAGGGAAAACCGTCCAGAACAATGATATATGACAGGGATACCCGTCCAGAAGAATGAAATATGACAGAGAAAACCATCCAGAACAATGAAAAATGAGAATAAACTCGTCGAAGAACAATGAACTACGACCAGGAAAACCGCCAGAACAATTAAATATGACAGAAACCCTTCCAGAACAATGAAATATGAGAATGAAATCGTTTCAGAATAATGAAATATTACAAGGGAAACCCTCCCAGAAACAAAAGAAACATGACAAGGGAAACCCGTCCATAACAATGAAATATTACAGAAACCCGTCCAGAACAATGAAATGTGAGAAGAAACTCGTCAAGAACAATAAATATGACAGGGAAAACCGTCCATAAAATGAAATATGACAGGAAACCCGTCCAGAACAATGAAAAATGACAATGAAACCGCCCAGAACAATGGAACACGACAGGAAACGCGTCCATAACAATGAAAAAAGACAGGAAACCTGCCCCCCGGAAAATGCGATATCAATGGAAACCGTCCAGTAAAAATGAAATATGGCAGGAAACCAGGTTCAGAACATTGAAATAAGACATTGAACCCGTCCAGAACAATGAAATTTGAGAGGCCAAACCCGTTCCCTACCAATAAATATAAGAAGCAAAACAGTCCAGAACGATGAAGTATACAGGGGAAATCCACCCACAAAGAATGAAATATGACATGGAAACCCGTCAGAAGAATGAAATATGACAAGGAAACCCGACCAGAACAATGAAATATGAGAAAGCAACTCGTCACAAGGACAAACGAAATAATGATATGGAAAACCCGTCCAGAACAATGAAATATGACAGGGAAACCGTCCAGAACAATGAAAAATGACAATGAAAACCTCTCCATAGCAATGAAACACGAGAAGGAAACCCGTCCAGAAGAAGGAAATGTGGACATGAAACCCGACCAGAACAATGAAATATGACAGGGAAACCCGTCCACAAACAATGAATATGAAAGGGAAACCCGCCCAGAACAATGAAATATGAATGGATAACTCGTCAAAAACAGGAAATAAACAGGGAAAACCGTCCAGATCAACTAAATATGAGAAGGAAACCCGTCCAGAACAATGAAATAACAGGGATCCCGTCCAGAACAATGAAAATAGACAGAAAACCGTCCAGATCAATGAAATATGAGAAGAAACCCGTCCAGAACAATGAAACATGACAGGGATCCCGTCCAGAACAATGAAATATGACAGGGAGACCCGTCCAGAACAATGAAATATGAGAAGGAAACCCGTCCACAAAAATTAAATATGAGAAGGAAACCCATACAGAAAAAGGACCCGTAAAGAACAATGAAATATGAGAACGAAACCCATAAAGAACAATGAAATATGAGAAGGAAACCCGTCCAGAACAATGAAATATGGCCGCGAAACCCGTTCAGAATAATGAAATATGAGAAGGAAACCCGTCCAGAACATTGAAATATGAGAAGGAAACACGTCCACAGCAATGAGATATAAGAGGGAAACGCGTCCAAAACAACGAAAAATTACAGGGAAACCAGTCCTTAAATGATATAAGACAGGGAAACCCGTCCAGAACATGAAATATGAGAAGGGAAACCCTCCAGACATTTTATATGACAGTGAAACCATTCAAACAATGAAATACGACCAGGGAAACCGTCAGAAAATGATATATGACATGAAATCCCTCCAGACAATGAAAATATGACAGAAAACTCCCCACCCCTCCAGAACAAGGAAATAAGAGAATGAAACACGTCCCTGAACAAATGGAAATATGAGAACGGAAAGGCCCTCAAAACAATGAATTAAAAGGCACCCCGTCCCGAACAATGAAATTATGACAGGGAAACCATCCAGAACAATCAAATATGAGAGAGAAACCCTTCCAGAACCAAAGAAATATGACAGGGAAACCCGTCCAGAACAACGAAATATTAGAAAGGAAATCCGTCCAGAACAATGAAAATATGATCAGGGAAACCTGTCCATGAAATGAAATATGACAGGGAAACCAGGCCAGAACAATGAAATATGACAGGGAAAACAGTCCCAAACAAAGAAATTTGAGAACTAAACACTCGTAAAAAGAACAATGAAATATGAGAACGAAACCCGTAAAGAACATGAAATATAACAACAAACCCCGCATGAACAATGAAATATGAGAAGGAAACCCGTCCAAACAAATGAACAAGCCTGGAAACCAGGCCTGAACATTGCAATATGAGAGGGAAACCAGTCCCAGAACACAAAATATGAGAAGGAACCCCTCCATAACTAATGAAATATGAGAAGGAAACGTCCAGATCATGAAATGTGACAGGAAACCATCAAGCACAATGAAATATTGAAAGGGAAAACCCGTCCAGAACATTGAAATAATGACAGGGAAATCCCCCCCCGTTTCCCCCCCAGAACAATGAAATGTGACAGGAAACCTAGTCAAGAACAATGAAATATGACAGGAAACCCGTCCAGAAGAATGAAATTAACAGAGAAACCCTTCCATAACAATGAAATATGAGAACGAGCACGTCAAGAACAATGAAATAATGACATATGAATCCGTCCCAAAAAAAGAAAATATAGAGGGAAATCCGTCCATAACAATGAATATGAGAAGAAACACTCGTCAAGACAAGAAATATACAGTTAAAACGTCCAGAACTAATGAAATATGACAAGGAAATCCGTCCAGAACAACAAATATTACAGGGGGACCCGTCCATGTCAATGAAAACATGACAGGGAAACCCGTCCCATGACAATGAAATATGACAGGGAAACCGTCCCAGAACCATGCGAATATGAAAGGAAAACCGTTCCAGTACAAAGAAATATGACAGGAAACCTTTCCCAGAACATTGAAATAAGACAGGGAAACCGTTCATACCAATGAAATTATGAGAAGGAAACCGTCCAGAACCAGATTATGACATGGAAACCCCGTCCAGAACAATGAAATATGACAGGAAACTTCCAGAACAATAAAATATGGCCCCGCGAAACCGTCCAGAACAATGAAATATGAAAAGCAAACCGTTTTCAGAACAAGGAAATTTGAGAGAAACCACGTCCAGAACAATGAAACAGATAACGAGAACCCCTCTAACAAAGAAATTGAGAAGGAACCGCGTCGCAGATACAAAGAAATATGACAGGGATCCCAGTCCAGAAACAATGAAAATGGAGAGGTGGAAACCCGTCCAGAACAATGAAATACGACAGGGAAAACCCGTCCAGAACAACGAAATGAAGTGGGAACCCGTCCAGACAATTGAAATATGAAGGGAAACCTGGGTCCATAACGATGAAATAATACTGGAAACCCGGCCAGAACATGAAAATATGACAGGAAAATCCAGTACAGAACAAAGAAATATGAGAACGAAACCCGTAAAGAAACAATGAAATATAACAACGCAAGCCCTCAAATCACGAAATATGAGAAGGAAACCCGTTCCAGAACAATGAAATATGACAGGGAAAACCATCCAGGACAACGAAATATGACAGGGAACATCCCGTCCATAACAATGAAATATGGCCAGGGAAACCCGTCAGAAAAATGAAATATGCAGGGAAACCCGTCAGAACAAAGAAAATGGCAGGGAAACCCGTCCATAACAATGAAATATGCCAGGGAAACCCGTCCAGAACATGAAATATAGAAGGAAACCCATTCCAGGACATGAAATATGAGAAGAAAACTCGTTCAAGAACAATGCAAAAATGAACAGGGAAACCGTTCGCAAACAATGAAATATGACAACATACCGTCAAGACAATGAAATATACAAGGAAATCCGTCCAGAACAATGAAATATTACACGGAAACCCTTCCTTGACAATGAAATATCACAATTAAACCGGTCCAGAACCATGCGATATGAAAGGAAACGTCATAACAATGAAAATATGAACAGGGAAACCGGGTCAAGACATATGGAAGTACAGACAGGAAACCCGTCTAGAACCATGAGATATAATAAGACTGAAAACACGTAGACCAAAGAAATATGAGACAGGACAACCAGTCCAGTGGCAATGATATATGAAAGGAAACCCGTCCAGGACGAAGAAAATATGACAGGAAAACCCGTCCAGAACAATGAAATAAGAGAAGGAAACCCGTCCGAACAATGAGAAGAAAGAAGAAACGCGTCCGAGAGGGGGGGGGGGGGGGGAACAACGAAATAAGACAGGGAAAACCGTCCAGAACAATGAAATAGCACAGGTAAAACGTCGCCAGACACTTAAATATTTAGAAGAAACCCATCCAGAACCATTACATAAGACAGGAAACCTGTGTCTGAACAATGAAATGCACAGGAAACAGTCCAGAACATTGAAATAGGATAGGAAAACCCCCTCCTAACAATGAAAATATGAGAAGGAAACCCTCCAGAATAAGGAAATAATAGAAGGAAACTCGACAGACAAGAAATATGAGAACGAAAAACGTAAAGAAGCAATGAATAGGAAACGAAACCCTCAAGAACAATGAAATGTAAAGGAACACCCGTCCAGAACAATGAAATATGACAGTGAGAACCAGTCCAGAACATGAAATATGAAGTGAAACCCGTCCAGAACAATGAAAAATTACAGTGAAACCGCTTCAGAAAAAACCAATATGAGAAGGAAACCCTTCCAGAACAATGAAATAGAGAGGGAAACCCTCTATAACAATGAAATATGAGAAGGAAACCAGTCCAGAACAATGAAGTATATGAGGGAAACCCGTCCAGAAGAATAAAATATGACAGGGAAACCCGTCCAGAAGATGAAATATGACAGGAAAACCCGTCCAAAACAAAGAAAATATGACAGGAAAAACCCGTCAAAACGAATGAAATATAAACAGTGAAACCCGTCCATAACAATAAATATGAGAAGGAACCGTCCAGAATAATGAAATACGGCCGAAGAAACCCGTCCAAAACAATGAAAATATGAGAAAGAAACCCTCCAGAAAAACGATAATATGAGAGTGAAACGCGTTCAGAACAACGAAATATGGCAAGGAAACCCGTCCTCATAAACAATGAAAGATGACACGTAAGCCGTCTGAACAGTGAAATATGACAGGGAAACCCGTCAGAACATTGAAATATGACAGGAACCCTCCAGAACATGAAATAACAGGGAAAACCCTTCCAGAAAAATGAAATATGAGAGGGAAACACTCCAGAAAAAATGAAATATGAGAAGTAATCCGGTCCATGAACATTGAAATATTGAAGAGGAAACCCTTCCAGAGCAATGAAATATGAAAGAAACCCTCCAGAACATGGAAATAGGAGAAGGAAACCGTCCTGAACAGAAATAATGAGAACGAAACCAGTAAAAGAACTATAAAATCTGAGAAGGAAAGCCTCCGGATCATTGAAATGTGATATGGAAACCCGGCCAGAACAATGAGATATGATTGGAAACGCGTCCCAAACACGAAATATGACATGGAAACGGGTCCAGAACAATTAAATAAGACAGGCAAACCGTCCAGGACACTGAGGTATGAAGGATGAAAACGCGTCCAAAATAATGACATGGAAACCGATTCCAAACAATGAAAAATATGAGAAGGGAAACCCGACCCATAAACAATATGAAATGCCAGGGAAACCTGTCCAGAACAATGAATTATGACAGGAAACCCGTGAAAATAACGAAAATATGAGAAATGGAAAACCGTCCAGAACAATGAAATATGAGAAGGAAATCCCGTCCAGAAAATGAAATATGAGAAGAAACCCGTCCAGAACAATGAAAATATGAAAAGGAACCCTTCCATAACAAATGAAATATGGCAGGGAGACCCGTCCAGAGCAACGAAATTTGACCATGGAAACCCGTCCAGAACAACGAAATATTGGGGGGGGAACATGGAAACCCGTCCAGAACAACGAAATATGAAAGGAAAACCAGTACAGAACATGAAATATGACAAGGAAACCGTCAAAACAATGAAAATGAGAAAAAACCGTCCAGAACAATGAAATATGAGAAGGAAAACCCTTCATAACTATGAAATATGCAGGGAAACCCTGTCCAGAACATTAAATATGAACAAAAAAAGCACGTCCACGAACAATGAAACATGACATGGAGACCGGTCCAGACAATGAATATGACAGGGGACCGTCCAGAACAATGAATTAAGACATGGAAACCGTCCAGAACAACGAAATATGACATGGAAACCCGTACCAGAACAAACGAAATATGAAAAGGAAACCAGTCCAGAACAATGAAATAATGACAAGGAAACCGTCCAAAACAATGAAATTATGACAGATAGGGGAATTACACCCCGTTCAGAAACATGAAATATGACAGTGAAACCCCTCCCAGACAATGAAATATAGAAGAATCGTCCCTAACATGAAAAATGACAGAGAACCCATCCAGAACAATGAAATATGAAAAGAAACCCGTTCAGAACCAAAGATATATGACAGCAACCCGTCCATAACAATGAAATATGACAGGGAAACCACGTCCATAAAAATGAAAATAGAGGAGAGGAAACCCGTCCAAACAATGAAATATGCGAATGAAACCCGTCCAGACAATGAAAAAAGAGAATGAAACCCGTCCAGAAAAATGAAATATGACAGGGAAAACCCGTCAGAACAATGAAATATGACAGAGAAAACCGTCCAGAAACAATGAAAATAATGAACGGGAAAACGTCCAGAACAATGAAATATGCTGGAACCTGTCCAAACAATGAAATATGAGAGGTAAAACCCCTCCTTGAAGAAAGAAATTGACAGGAAACCTTACTAAGAACAATGAATATGTGATAGGTGCAACCCGTCCATAACAATATAATATAGCAGGGAAACCCGTCCTGAACAATGAAGTATAACAGGTAAACTCGTCCACAACAATGAAATATGACAGAAACCCGTCCTAAGAATGAAATATGACAGGGAAACCCGTCCAGACAAATGAAATATGACAGGTAACACGTCCAGAACAATGAATATGAAAGGAAACCCGCCAGACAATAAACTATGAGAAGGAAACCGCCAATAACAACGTAAATATTAGAACGAAACCTCCACCAAAACATGAAATTTGACGGGAAACTCCGTCCAGAGAATAAAATATGACATGAAACACTCAAGAACAATGAAATATGAGAAGGGAAACCGTCCATAACTAAGAAATATGGGACGGGAAACCCTGCCAGAACAATGAAATATAGACAGGGGAGCAACCAGAACCAGAACAACCGAAATATGAGAACGAAACCCGTCCACAATTATGAAATATGAACAGGGAAACGCCTCCAGAACAATGAAAAATGTGACAGGGAAAACCCGCCAGACAATTGAATATGAGAAGGAAACCAGTCCACAGTATGAAATATGACAGGGAAACCCGTCCAGAACAATGAAATGTGACAGGGAAACCCGTCCAGAACAATGAAAGATGAGAAGAAAACTCTTCAAGAACAATGAAATATGACAGGGAAACCAGTCCGGAACCATGCGATATGACAGGGAAACCGTCCATAACAATGAAATATGACAGAGCAACACGTATAAAAGTATGAAATATGACAGGGAAACGCGTGTGGAACCATGCGATATGACAGGGAAACCGTTCAGAACAATGAAATAAAGCAGGGAAACCTCTCCAGAGCAATGAAATATGAGAATGAAACCCGTCCAGAAGAATGAAATGTGACAGGGAAACCAGTCAAGAACAATGAAATATTGCAGGGAAACCCGTCCAGAACATTGAAATATGACAGGGAAACCCGTCCAGAACAATGATATATGACAAGTTAACCGGTCCAGAAAAATGAAATATGACAGGGAAATCCGTCCAGAACAATGAAATATGACAGGGAAACCCGTCAAGAACAATGAAATATGACAGGGAAACCCGTCCAGAACAATGATATATGACAAGTTAACCGGTCCAGAAAAATGAAATATGACAGGGAAATCCGTCCAGAACAATGAAATATGACAGGGAAACCCGTCCAGAACAATGAAATGTGAGAAGGGAGCTCGTCAAGAACAATGAAATATGAGAGGGAAACCGGCCAGAACATGGAACATGACAGGAAAAGCGTTCCCATAGCAATGAAATATGACAGGAAACCAGTCCAAACCATGCGATATTGAAAGGGAACCGTCCAGAACAATTGAAATAAGACAGGAAACCTCCAGAACATGAAATATGAGAAATAATAAGAACGAACCGTCAAAAAACAATTGAAAATATGTAACGAAAACCCGTAAATAACAATGAATATAACAACGAAAACCCCTCAAGAAACAATGAAATATGAGAAGGAAACCCTCCAGACAATGAAATTATGGCCGGAAACCCGGCAGGAACAATGAAATATAGACAGGGAAACCTGTCCAGAACAACGAAATATGACAAGGAAACCCGTCCATAACAATGAAATATGAGAAGGAAACCAGTCCAGAACAATGAAGTATGAGAGAGAAACCCCGTCACAGAACAATGAAAAAGATTTAGAAGAAAACTCTTAAGAAAAAGAAATGATGACAGGGGAAACCCGTCCAGAACAATGAAATATGACAGGGGATACCCGTCCAGAACAATGAAAATATAAGAACGAAAA
This sequence comes from Cherax quadricarinatus, assembly GCF_026875155.1. Taxonomy (NCBI): domain Eukaryota; kingdom Metazoa; phylum Arthropoda; class Malacostraca; order Decapoda; family Parastacidae; genus Cherax; species Cherax quadricarinatus. Next base: position 44,334 of record NW_026467831.1, read on the forward strand.
ACTCGTCCAGAACAATTAAGTGGAAAGAAAAATTCTTCAAGAACAATGAAATATGACAGGGAAATCCGTCGAAAACAATGAAATATGAGAGGGAAACCCGTCCAGGAACAATGAAATATGAGAAGGAAACACGGTCAAGAACAATGAATTATGACGGGAAAAACCGTCCAGAAAAACAATGAAATTGACAGGGAAACGGTCCAGAAAACCATGCGGATATGAAAGGAAACCGTTCCAGAACAATGAAATTGACAGGGTGAAAACGGTCCTGAACTGGCTCATTGAAATAAGACAGGGAAACCCGTCGAACAATGAAAATATGAGAAGGAAACCAGTCCAGAACACATTGACATATGAACAGGGAAACCGCTCCAGAACAAATGAAATATGAGAGGGAAAAAACCAGTCCAGAGCAATGATATAGAAAGGAAAACCCGTCCAGAACGATGAAATAAGACAGGAAAACCGTCCTACAATCAAATATGGGAAGGAAACCTGTCCAGAGAAACGAAATATTGAGAACGACACCCGTAAAGACAATGAAATGAAACGAAAACCCATCAAGACAATGAAATTATGAGAAGGAAACCGTCCAGAACAATGAAATATGGCCGAGTAAACCCGTCCTGAACAATGAGATATAAGAGGGAAAAACGCGTCAGAACAACGAATATACAGGCAAAAAACCGTCCAGAGCAATGAATATGAGAAGAAATTACCCGTCCAGAACCATTATATAGACCAAGGAAAAACCTGTCCAGACAATGAATGAAATGCGACAGGGAACACAGTCCAGAACAATGAAATATGAGAGTGAAGAAACCCCTAAAAACAATGAATATGAGAAAGAACCCGTCCAGGAACAAGGAAATATGAGAACGAAAAACGTAAGAACAATGAAATAGAACGAAAACCCCTAAAAGAACAATGAAAACCGTAGAGAAGGAAACCCGTAGGACAACAATGAAATATGGCCGTGAAACCCGGCCAGAACAATGAAATATGACAGGGAAACAAGTCCAGAACAATGAAATATGAAAGTGAAACCCGTCCAGAACTATGAAATATGACAGGAAACCCGTCAGAAATAACGACAATATGGAAGGGGAAACCAGTCCAGAACAATGAAATATGAGAGGAAACCCGTCTATACAATTGAATTATGAGAAGGAAACAGTCAGGAACAATGAAGTATAGAGGGGAAACCGTCCAAGAAGAAATGAATATGACAGGGAAACCCGTCCAGAAGAATGAAATATGACAGGGAAACCCGTATAAAACAATGAAATATGACAGGAAAACCCGTCCAGAACAACGAAATATGACAAGGAAACCCGTCCAGAACAATGAAAAATGACACGTAAGCCCGTCCTGAACAGTGAAATATGACAGGGAAACCCGTCCACAACAATGAAATATGAGAAGGAAACTCGTCCGGAACAATGAAATATGAGAAGGAACACGTTCCAGAACAAATGAATAGAGAAAGAACCGTCCAGGAACAATGAAATATGAGAAGGAAAAATCGTCGAGAACAATATAATATGAGAAGGAAACCCGCCCAGAGCAATGAAATATGACAGAGAAACCCATACAGAACAATGAAATATGAGAAGGAAAACCGTTCAGAACAAAGAAATATGACAGGGAAACCCGTCCATAACAATGAAATATGACAGGGAAACACGTCCATAACAATGATATATGAGAAGGAAACCAGTCCAGAAGTATGAAATGTGACAGGGAAACCCGTCCAGAACAATGAAATGTGACAGGGAAACCCGTCCAGAACAATGAAAGATGAGAAGAAAACTCTTCAAGAACAATGAAATATGACAGGGAAACCCGTCCAGAACAACGAAATATGACAGGGAAACCCGTCCAGAACAATGAAATGTGACAGGGAAACCCGTCCAAAACAATGAAATATGACAGGGAAACCAGTCCAGAACCATGCGATATGACAGGGAAACCGTCCATAACAATGAAATATGACAGAGCAACCCGTATAAAAGAATGAAATATGACAGGGAAACCGTTCAGAACAATGAAATATGGCAGGGAAACCCGTCCAGAACATTGAAATATGACAGGGAAACCCGTCGAGAAGAATGAAAAAGAACATAGAAACCCAGTCCAGAACAACGAAAATATGAGAAGGAAAACCCGTCAGAACAAACATCGTCATCACCTGCACATACACACGATAATACCAGCGGGTGACCCACAACCCACCCAGTCCAGAACAATGAAATATGGACAGAGAAACCCGACCAGAAACAATGAACCCAGTACCACATAAGCCCGGAAGGAAACTCGTCAAGAACAATGAATATGACAAGGATAATCCTTCAGAAAATGAAATATTACAAAGAAACCGTCCAGAACAATGAAAAAATATGACAGGGAAACCAGTCAGAAACCATGCGACTGTGGAAAGGAAACCGTCCAGGAACAATGTTATATGACAAGAAAAACCGGTCCAGAAAAATGACATATGCGACAGGAAATCCGTCCCGACATTGAATATGACAGGGAAACCCGTCCAGATCAATGAAATGTGTGAGAAGGAAATCTCGTCAAGAACAATGAAATATGGAAGGGAAAACCGTCCAGAAACTATGAAATATGGACAGGGAAACCCGTCCAGAACAATGAAATATGACAGGGAAACCGGTTCAGAACATTGAAATAAGACAGTGAAACCCGTCCAGAACAATGAAATATGAGAGGGAAACCCGTCCAGAACAATGAAATATGAGAAGGAAACCCGTCCAGAACAATGAAATATGACAGGAAACCGTCCAGAACAATGAAATATGAGAAGGAAACCGTCCAGAACAATGAAAATATGAAGGAAACCGTCCAGAACAATGAAATATGAAGAGGAAACCGTCAGAACAATGAAATATGACAAGAAACCGTCCAGAACAATGAAATATGACAGGGAAACCGTCCAGAACAATGAAATATGACAGGGAAACCGTCCAGAACAATGAAATATGACAGGAAACCGTCCAGAACAAGAAATATGACAGAACCTCAGTAAAAAATGAAATATGAAGGGAAACGCGTCCAGAACAATGCAATATGACAGGGAAACCCGTCCAGAACAATGAAATATGACAGGGAAACCGTCCAGAACAATGAAATAGACAGGAAACCGTCCAGAATGACAGGGAGGTAACACCGTTCCAGAACAATGAGCAAATGACAGGGAATCCGTCAAAACAATGTAATAAGAGAAGGGAAACCCGCCCAGAAACAATGAAATATGACAGGGAAAACCGTCCAGAACAATGAAATATGAGAATGTGAAACCCGTCCAGAGCAATGAAATATGAGAATGAAACCCGTCCAGAAAACAATGGAAATGTGACAGGAAAAACCCGTCATGAACAACGAATCTGGGCAGTGGCAAACCGGTCCAGAAACAATGAAATATGAGAAGGAAACTCTTCCAGAACCATTACATATGACAGGGAAACCCGTCCAGAACAATGAAATATGACAAGGAAACCCGTCCAGAAAAATAAAAAATGAGAGGGAAACCCGTCCAGAACAATGAAATATGAGAAGGAAACCCGTCCAGAGCAATAAAATATGAGAAGGAAACTCTTCCATAACAATGAAATATGAGAGAGAAAGCCGTCCAGAACAACGAAATATGACACGGAGACCAGTCCACAGAACAATGATATATGACAGGAGACCCGTCCCAGAAACAACGAATATGACAAGGAAACCCGTCCAGAACAATGAAATATGACAGGGAAACCCGTTCAGAACAATGAAATATGACAGGGAGACCCGTTCAGAACAATGAACAATGACAGGGAAATCCGTCCATAACAATGAAATAAGAGAAGGAAACCCGCCCAGAACAATGAAATATGACAGGGAAACCCGTCCAGAACAATGAAATATGAGAATGAAACGCTTTCAGAACAATGAAATATGATAAAGAAACCCGTCCAGAACAATGAAATGTGACAGGAAAACCCGTCAAGAACAATGAAATATGACAGGGAAACCAGTCCAGAACAATGAAATATGACAGGGAAACCCGTCCTTAACAATGAAATATGAGAAGAAAACCCGTCCAGAACAATGAAATGTGAGAGAGAAACCCGTTCAGGACAATGAAATATGACAGGATAACCTGTCCAGAACAATGAAATATTACAGGGAAACCCGTTCAGGACAATGAAATTGACAGGGAAACCGTCCAGAAACAATCAATATGAGATAGGTAAACACGTTCAGAACAATGTATATGTGGAAGGCAACCACACCAAGAACCAATGATATATGAGAATTGATGCCCGTCCTGATTTATGAAATAGGACAGGGAAAACCCGTCCAGAACATTGAAATATGATAGGAAAATCCGACCGGAAGCAATGAAATATGACGGCGAAAAACCGTCCAGAACAATGAAATATGACATAGGAAAACACGTCCGGAACAACGAAATATAACACGTAAGCCCGTCCTTAACAGTGAAATATGACAGGGAAACCCGTCCAGAACAATGAAATATTACAGAGAAACCCGTCAAGAACAATGAAATTTGACAGGAAAACCCGTCCAGAGCAAAGAAATATGACGGAAACCGGTCCAGAACAATGAAATAAGACAGGGAAACCCGTCCAGAACAATGAGATATGAGAGGGAAACGCGTCCAGAACCATTATATATGACAGGGAAACCTGTCCAGAACAATGAAATATGACAGGGAAACCCGTCCAGAACAATGAAATATGAAAAGGAAACCCGACCAGAACAATCAAATATGAGAGTAAAACCCGTCCATAACAATGAAATATGAGAAGGAAACCCGTCCAGAACAATGAACTATGAGAAGGAACCCCGTCCAGAACAACGAAATATGAGAAAGAAATTCGTAGAGAACAATATAAAATGAGAAGGAAACCCGCCCAGAGCAATGAAATATGACAGAGAAACCCGTCCATAACAATGAAATAAGAGAAGGAAACCCGTCCAGAACAATGAAATATGAGAAGGAAACCCGTTCAGAACAATGAAATAAGACAGGGAAACCCCGTCCATAACAATGAAATACGAGAAGGATACCCGTCCAGAACAATGAAATGTGACAGGAAAACCCGTCAAGAACAATGAAATGTGGCAAGGAAACCCGTCCAGAACAATGAAACATGGAGAAGGACCCGTTCTGAACAATAAATATGAGAAGGAAAAAACCGTCCAAGAACCATGATATATGATAAGGGAAACCCGTCCTGAATCCAATGAAATATCGACGGGAAAATAGTCCAGAGCAATGATATATGAAACGGAAAAACCCGTCCTGGATCGATGACATATGAAAGGAAAACGCGTCCAGAACAATGAATATGAGAAGGAATCCGTGCAGAACAGGAAATATAAGAAGGAAACACTTCAGAAACAAGGGAAATAGGAGAACGATCAACCCGTTAAAGAACAATGACAAATGGAGAACGAAACCCCTCAAGAACAATGAAAGTGTGAAGGAAACCCTTAAAGAAACAATGAAATATGACAGCTAAAACGTTCAGAACAAAGAAATAGGAGAAGGGAACCCGTCCAGAAACATAGAAATATGATAGGGAAAAGCCGCTATAACAATGAAATATGAGAGGAAACCAGGCCAGAACAATGAAGTATATCGAGGAAACCCGTCCAGAAGAATGAAATATGACAGGGAAACCCGTCCAGAAGAATGAAATATGACAAGGAAACCCGTCCAGAAGAATGAAATATGACAGGGACACCCGCCAGAACAATGAAAAAGACAGGGAAACTAGTCCAGTCAAGAAAAATGACAGGGGATACCGTTCAGAAACATTGAAATATGTCAGGGAATCCTCTCCAGAACAATGAATATGAGAAGGAAACCAGTCCTGAAACAATGAAATTATGACAGGTGAACCCGTCCAGAAGTAAATGAAATGTGACAGGGAACACAGTCCAGAACAATGAAATATGACAGGAAAACCGTCCAAAACGATGATTATAACAGTGAAAACAGGTCCGTAACACTGAATTTATGAGAGGAAAACCCGTCCAGATTAAAGGAAATACGCGAAGGAAACCCGTCCAAAACAATGAAATATTGCAGAATTAAACATGTCAAGAACAACGATATATGATGAGGGAAAACCCGTCCAGAACAACTGCATTTGACAGGGAAACCCGTCCAGAAAATGAAATATGACAGGGAAACCCGTCCAGAACAATGAAATATGAGAAGGAAACCCTTCCAGAACTATGATATATGACAGGGAAATCCGTCCAGAACAATGAGATATGGGAGGGAAACCGGTCTAGAACATTGAAATATGTCAGGGAAACCCGTCCAGAACAATGAAATATGTGAAGGAAACCCGTCCAGGACAATGAAATATGAGAAGGAAATCCGTCCAGAACAAGGAAATATGAGAAGGAAACCCGTCCAGAATAAGGAAATATGAGAGCGAAACCCGTAAAGAATGAAATATGAGAACGAAACCGTAAAACAATGATAATATGAGAAAAAACCCATCCAGAACAACGAAATATGACGGAAAACGGTCCTGAACATGAAATAAAAACTCAGGGAAACCGTACAGAACAATGAGATTGAGAGGAAAACGCGTCAGAACAACGAAATATTGACAGGGAAACCGGTCCAGAAAAAATAAAAGCAATGAAATATGAGAAGGAACTCTTCCAGAACCATTACATGTATGAGGGAAAACCCGTACAGAACAAATGAAATATGACAAGGAAACCCGTCAAGAAAATAACAAAATGTGCGAGGGAAACCGTCCAGAACATTTGAATTATGACAAGGAAACCCGTCCAGAAAAATAAATAATGTGAGGGAAACCACGTCAAGGACAATGAAATATGAGAACGGAAAACCGTCCAGAGCAATAAAAATATGAGACGGAAAACTTCCATAAAAATGAAAAAGAGAGAGAAACCCGTCCAGAACAATTGAAAATATGACAGGGAGACCAGTCCAGTAACAATGATATGCGGAAAACCCGTCCAGAACAATGAATATGACAGGAGAAAAACTTTCCAGAAAATGACAAATATGAGAAGGAAACCCGTTCAGAACAATGAAATATGACAGGGAAACCCGTCCATAACAATGAAATAAGAGAAGGAAACCCATGCAGAACAATGAAATATGAGAATGAAACCCGTCCAGAACTATGAAAAAGTGACAGGAAAAAAACCGATCCAGACAATGAAATATGATAGGGAAAAATGTACGAACAATGAAATATGACAGGAAAACCAGTCAAGAACAATGAAATGTGACAGGGAAACCCGTCCAGAACAATGAAATATGAGAAGGAAACCCGTCCAGAACAATGAAATATGAGAAGGAAATTCGTCGAGAACAATATAATATGAGAAGGAAACCCGCCCAGAGCAATGAAATATGACAGGGGAACCCCTCCATAACAATGAAATAAGAGAAGGAAACCCGCCCAGAACAATGAAATATGACAGGGAAACCCGTCCAGAACAATGAAATATGAGAATGAAACCCGTCCAGAACAATGAAATATGAGAATAAAACCCGTCCAGAACAATGAAATATGACAGGGAAACCCGTCCAGAACAATGAAATATAATAGGGAAACCCGTCCAGAACAATCTTATGTGACAGGAAAACCCGTCAAGAACAATGAAATATGAAGGGGAAACCTGTCCAGAACAATGAAATATGACAGGAAAACCCGTCCAGAACAATGAAATATAATAGGGAAACCCGTCCAGAACAATCTTATGTGACAGGAAAACCCGTCAAGAACAATGAAATATGACAGGGAAACCTGTCCAGAAGAAAGAAATATGACAGGGAGACCAGTCCAGAACAATGAAATATGACAGGAAGACCCGTCCAGAACAATGAAATATGACATGGAAACCCGTCCAGAACAACGAAATATGACAAGGAAACCCATATGTCCCCCCGCCCCCAATGAAATATGACAGGGAGGACCCGTTCAGAAACAATGAACAAAAAACCCCCCCCCCAATTCCTGGGATAATCCGTCCATAACAATGAAATAAGAGAAGGAAACCCGCCCAGAACAATGAAATATGACAGGGAAACCCGTCCAGAACAATGAAATATGAGAATGAAACCCTTTCAGAACAATGAAATATGATAAAGAAACCCGTCCAGAACAATGAAATGTGACAGGAAAACCCGTCAAGAACAATGAAATATGACAGGGAAACCAGTCCAGAACAATGAAATATGACAGGGAAACCCGTCCTTAACAATGAAATATGAGAAGAAAACCCGTCCAGAACAATGAAATGTGAGAGAGAAACATGTCCAGAAGAATGAAATATGACAGGGGAAACCGTTCAGGACAATGAAATATGACATGGAAACCGTCCAGAACAATGAAATATGAGAGGTAAACCCGTCCAGAACAATGAAATATGAGAAGGAAACCCACCAAGAACAATGAAATATGAGAATGAAACCCGTCCAGAATTATGAAATATGACAGGGAAACCCGTCCAGAACAATGAAATATGACAGGGAAACCCGTCCAGAACAAGGAAATATGACAAGGAAACCCGTCCGGAACAACGAAATATGACACGTAAGCCCGTCCTTAACAGTGAAATATGACAGGGAAACCCGTCCAGAACAATGAAATATTACAGAGAAACCCGTCCAGAACAATGAAATTTGACAGGAAAACCCGTCCAGAACAATTTAAATTGAGAAGGAAACCCGTCCAGAACAATGAAATATGAGAGGGAAACCCGTCCAGAATAATGAAACATGAGAGGGAAACCCGTCCAGAACAATGAGATATGTGAGGGAAACCGGTCCAGAACATTGAAATATGACAGGGAAACCCGTCCAGAGCAAAGAAATATGACGGAAACCGGTCCAGAACAATGAAATAAGACAGGGAAACCCGTCCAGAACAATGAGATATGAGAAGGAAACGCGTCCAGAACAATGAAATATGACAGGGAAACCGGTCCAGAACAGTGAAATATGAGAAGGAAACACGTCCAGAACCATTATATATGACAGGGAAACCTGTCCAGAACAATGAAATATGACAGGGACAGGGAAACCCGACCAGAACAATCAAATATGAGAGAGAAACCGTCCATAATGAAATTGAGAAGGGAAACCCGTCCAGAACAATGAACTATGAGAAGGAAACCCGTCCAGAACAATGAACTATGAGGAAAAATTCGTAAAGAACAATATAAAAGTGAGAAGGAAACCCGCCCAGAAGCAATGAAATATGACAGAGAAGGAAACCCGTCCATAACAATGAAAATAAGAGAAGGAAACCCGTCCAGAACAATGAAATATGAGGAGGAGGACAAACACCGCGTCCAGAACAATGAAATATGAGAAGGAAACGTCCAGACAATGAAATATGAGAAGGAAATTCGTCGAGACCAATATAATATGAAGAAGGAAAACCCGCCCAGAACAATGAAATATGACAGGGAAACCCGTCCGTACACATGAATATGGAATGAAACCCGTCCAGTACAATGAAATATGAGAATAAAAACCCGTCAGAACAATGAAATTTGACAGGGAAACCTAGTCCATGAACAATGTATATAATAGGGGGGAAAACACGTCCTGAACAAATCTTATTGTGACAGGAAAAACCACGTCAAGAAACAATGAAATATGACAGGGAACCTGTCCAGAACAATGAAATATGACAGGGAAAACACGTCAGAACAATGAAATTAATAGGGACAACCCGGTCCAGAACAATCTTTATGTGACAGGAAAAAACACGTCAAGAACAATGAAATATGACAGGGAAACCTGTCCAGAAGAAAGAAATATGACAGGGAGACCAGTCCAGAACAATGAAATATGACAGGAAGACCCGTCCAGAACAATGAAATATGACATGGAAACCCGTCCAGAACAACGAAATATGACAAGGAAACCCGTCCAGAACAATGAAATATGACAGGGAGACCCGTTCAGAACAATGAACAATGACAGGGAAATCCGTCCATAACAATGAAATAAGAGAAGGAAACCCGCCCAGAACAATGAAATATGACAGGGAAACCCGTCCAGAAACAATGAATTGGAATGACACCCTTTCAGAACAATGATATGATAAAGAACGTACAGAACAAATGAAATGTGACAGGAAAAACCCGTCAAGAACAATGAAATTATGACATGGAAACCAGTCCTTAACCCAGTTGGAAAATATGACAGGGAAACCCGTCCAGAACAATGAAATTATTACAGAGAAAACCCGTCAGTCCAGAACAATGAAATTTGTCAGGAAAAACCTGTCAGAACAATTTAAATGAGAAGGAAACCCGTCCAGAACAATGAAATATGAGAGGGAAAGGAAACCCGTCAAGAATATATGATACATGAGAGGGCTAAAACCCGTCCTGAACAATAAGTATGTGAGGAAACCGGTCCAGTACATTGAAATATGACAGGGGAAACCCGTCCAGAGCAAGAAAATGTGACGGGAAGACCGGTCCAGAACATTGAAATAAGGCAGGGAAAACCCGTCAGAACAATGAGATATTATTGGGTAACGCGTCCCCAGAACAATGAAATATGACTGGGGAAACCGGTCCAGATCAGTGAAATATGAGAAGGTAAACGTCCTGAACCTTATTATGACAGGAAAACCGGTCCAGAACAATGAAATATGACAGGAAACCCGGACAGAAAACAATCAAATATGAGGGGAAAACCAGTTCCATAATGAAATATGAGAATGGAAAAACCCGTCAGACAATGAACTATGAGAAGGAAACCGTCCAGCACAATGAACTATGAGAAAGAAATTCGTAAAGAACAATTATAAAATGAGAAGGAAACCGCCAGAGCAATGATATATGACAGAGGAAACCACGTCCATTAACAATGAAATAAGAGAAGGAAACCCGTCCAGGAACAATGAAATTATGAGGAGGAAACCGTTCAGTAACAATGAAATATGACAGGGAAACCCGTACATAACAATGTAAATTAAGAGAAGGAAGGAAAACCGTCCAGAACAATGAAATATGACAGGGAATACCCGTCCATAACAATGAAAATAAGAGAAGGAGAAACCCATGCAGAAACAATGAAATATGAGAATGAAAACCGTCAAGAACAATGAAATATGACAGGGAAACCACCGTCAGAACAATGAAATATGATAGGGAAACAGTCCAGAACAATGAAATGTGCAGGAAAACCGGTCAAGAACAATGAATGTTGACAGTGGGGAAAAACCGTCCAGGAACAATGAAATTTGAGAAGGTAAAATCCACGTTCAGAACAATGAAATTTGACAGGGAAACACGTCATAACAATGACATAAGAGAAGGAAAACCCGTCCAGAACAATGAATTATGACAGGGAAACACGTGCTAACAATGAAATATGAGAATGAAACCCGCCACGTCCAGAACAATGAAATATGGACAGGGAACCCGGTCCAGACAATGGAAAAATATGATTAGGGACAACATTCCAGAAAAATGAAAATGTGTCAGAATAAACCCGTCAAGATATGCTTAGGAAATTCGTGAGAAGATGCATGCAAACACCGTCCAGAACAATGAAATATGAGAAGGTAAACCGTTCCAGAACAATCGAAATATGAGAAAGGAAAACCGTCAGAAACAATGACAATTATGAAAAGGAATTCGTCGAGACAATATAATGTGAGAAGGAAACCCGACCAGAGCAATGAAATATGAGAAAGAAACCCGTTCAGAACAATGAAATATGAGAGGGGAAAACCGTCAATAACATGAAAAAGAGAAGGAAAAACCCGTCCAAGAAAATGAAAATATGGCAGGTGAACCCCTCCATAACACTGAATAAGAGAGGAAACCCGCCCAGAACACTGAAATATGACAGGGGGGGGAAAACCAGTCCCAGTACAATGAATATTAGAATGAAACCGTCCAGAAACAATGAAATATGAGAATAAAACCGTGGCTGAACAATGAAAAAATGACAGGGAAACCCGTCCAGAACATGAAATATTTTAGGGAAAACGTCTAGGATAATGTTATGTTGGACAGGAAAAACCCGTTCAAGAACAATGAAATATGACAGGGAAATACCGTCCAGAACAATGAAAATATGACAGGATACCTGTCCAGAGCAATGAAATATGAGAGGTAAACCGTCCAGAACAATGTTATATGAGAAGGAAACCCGCCACAGAACAATGAAATATGAGAATATAACAGTCCAGATTTGTATGTAAATCATGACAGGGAATCCCGTCCAGAACAATGAAAATATGATAGGGAAACCCCGTCCATAACAACGAAATATGGACAGGGAATCCAGTCCAGAACAAAGGAAATATGAGAGGGAAAACCCGTCCTAGCAATGAATAAATGTGAAGGGAAAAAGTCAGAACAATGAATTATGACCAGAGAAACCCGTCCAGAACAATGAATATGACAGGGAACCCTCCAGAATAATGAAATTGAGAAGGAAACCGTCCAGAACAAACGAAATATGACAGGGTAACATGGCAAAACAATGAAATATGACACGGAAACTAGTCCAGAACAATGGAAATATGGACAGGGAAGGAAAAACTAGGTCCAGAACATGAAAATATAACACGGAAACGGTTTTAAACAATGAAATTGTCAGGGAAACCTTCTCCAGTCAATGAAATATGAGAAGGAAACCCGTCCAGATGAATGATCTGTTTACAGGGAAACACGTTCCGAACAATGAAATATGACAGGAAACCCGTCCATATCAATGAAATATGACAGGAAAACCCGTCCAAAACGATGAAATATAACAGTGAAACCCGTCCACAACAATGAAATATGAGAAGGAAACCCGTCCAGAATAATGAAATACGCGAAGGACATGTCCAGAACAACGAAATATGAGAGGGAAACCCGTCCAGAACAATGAAATATGACAGGAAACCCGTCCAGAACAAGGAAACATGACAAGGAAACCCGTCCGGAACAACGGAATATGAGAGGAAAACCCGTCCAGAACAATGAAATTTTACAGGAAAACCCGTCCAGAACAATGAAAATTGAGAAGGAAACCCGTCAAGAAAAATGAATTATGAGAGGGAAACCCGTCCAGAATAATGAAATATGAGAGGGAAACCCGTCCAGAACAATGAGATATGAGAGGGAAACCGGTCCAGAACATTGAAATATGACAGGGAAACCCTCCAGAGCAATGAAATATGAGAAGGAAACCCTTCCAAAACTATGATATATGACAGGGAAATCCGTCCAGAACAATGAAATATGAGAAGGAAACCCGTCCAGAACAAGGAAATATGAGAACGAAACCCATAAAGAACAATGAAATATGAGAATGAAACCCGTCCAGAACAATGAAATATGACAGGTAAACCCGTCCAGCACAATGGAATATGATAGGGAAACCCGTCCAGAACAATGAAATGTGACAGGGAAACCCGTCAAGAACAATGAAATATGACTGGGAAAACCGTCCAGAACAATGAAATATGACAGGGAAACCCGTCCTTAACAATGAAATATGAGAAGAAAACCCGTCCTGAACAAAGAAATGTGAGAAACGAAACTGTACAGTAGAATGAAGTATAGCAGGAAAACCTGTCCAGAACAAGTTCAGAAATATGACAGGGGAAAACCGTCCTGAAACAATGAAATATGACATTTGAAAACGTCCAGAACAATTGAACAATATGGCAGGAAAACATGTCAGAAACAATGAAATATGAGAAGGAAACCAGCCAGAACCAATGAATATGAGAAGGAAACCCGCCCAGAACAATGAAATATGAGAAGGGAAACCGCCAGGAACAATGAGAATATGAGAATGAAAAAACCTACCAGAATTATTGAAATATGAAAGGGGGAATCCGTGCAGAACAATGAAAATATGATAGGGAAACCGTCCAGAACATGAAATATGATAGGGTAACCCGTCCAGAACAATGAATATGATAGGGAAAAAACCCGTCCAGGAACAATGAAAATGATACGGGAGGAAACCCGTCCAGAACAACGATATATGAGAAGGAAACCCGTCCAGAACAATGAAAATATGAGAAGGAACCCGTCCAGAACAATGAAAATATGAGATGGAAAATCATAAAGAACAATGAAATATAAAGAGGGAAACCGTCCGAAAATGAAATATGACAGGGGAAATCCGTCCAGAACATGAAATATGACGGAACCCGTCCAAAACCAATGAAATTGACAGGGAAACCAGTCCAGAGCATGATGCGGATATGAAACAATGAAATATGACAGGGAAAGGTCTCCAGAACAATGAAATATGAGAAGGAAACCCGTCCAGAAGAATGAAATGTGACAGGGAAACCAGTCCAGAACAATGAAATATGAGAGAAATTCCCCGTCCAAACCATGAAAATATGACAGGTAAACCCGTCCAAAACAATTAAATATAACAGTGAAACCCGTCCATAACAATGAAATATGAGGAGGAAACCAGTCCAGAGCAATGAAATACGCGAAGGAAACCCGTCCGGAACAATGAAATATGAGAGGGAAACCCGTCCAGAAGAATGAAATATGAGAAGGAAACCCGTCCGAAACAACGAAATATGGCAGGGAAACCCGTCCAGAACAATGAAATATGACAGGGAAACCCGTCCAGGACAATAAAATATGAGAAGGAAACCGATCCATATCAATGATATATGAAAAGGAAACCCGTCCAGAACAATGAAATATGAGAAGGAAACCCGTCCAGAACAATGAAAAATTACAGGGAAACCCGTCCAGAACAATGAAATATGACAGGGAAACTCGTCCACAACAATGGAATATGAGAAGGAAACCCGTCCGGAACAATAAAATATGAGAAGGAAAACCGTAACCATACAAGTAATATCAGAAGGAAACCAACCCACACAGAGCAATGAAATATGACAGGAAACCCGTCAATAGGATAGAATAATATATGACATTGAAAAACCCGTCGAGAACAATGAAATATGAGAATGAAACCCGTCCAGAACAATGAAATATGACGGGAAACAGGCAAGAACAATGTGTAAATATGACAGGGAAACCCGTCCAGAACAATGAAATATGACAGGGAAAACCCGGTCCATAACAATGAATTCTATGACAGGGGAAACCCGTCCAGAAAAACAATGAAATTATGTACAGGGAAACCCGTCAAGAACAATGATATATGCCTGGACCCCCTCTAATTGTCCAGAACCATGCGATATGACAGTGGAAAACGTCCAGAACTAGAAATATGACAGAGCAACCCCGGTATAAAAGAATGAAATATGACGGGAAAACGCGTGCCAGACAATGCAAATATGGTCAGAGACAACCGTTGAAAAACAATGAAATATGCCAGGGAAACTTCTCAAGAGCAATGAAATATGAAGAGAAAGAAAACACGTCCAAAAGAATGAATTTGACAGGAAACAGTTAAGTGCAATGAAATAAGGCTGGGAAGCCGTCCAGAACAATTAATATGACAGGGAAAACATGTCCAGAAAGAATGAAATATGAGAGAGAAAATCGATCCAAAACAATGAAATGTGAGCAGGAAACTCGTCAAGAACAATGAAAATATGAGAAGGAATCCGTCCAGAACAATGAAATTATTGACAGGGAACCCGTTCCAGAACAATGAAATAATGAGCAAGGAAACTCGTCAAGATCATGAAATTATGACAGGGAAAACCGTCCAGAACAATGAAATATGACAAGGAAATCACGTCTAGAACAATGAAATATTACAGGGGAAACCCGTCCAGGAACAATGAAACATGACAGGGAATACCCAGTCCAGAAACCATGCGATATGAAGGGAAACCGTCCAGAGCATTGAAATAAGATCAGGGAAATCCCGTCCAGGAACATGTAATATGAGAAGGAACCAGTCCAGAACCATGATATATGACAGGGGAAAGCAGTCCAGAACAATGTAATTTGACAGGAAAACCGTCCAGGAACATGATATTATGAGAAGGAAACCCGTCCAGAAAAGGGAATATGAGAATGAATCCCGTATAGAACAATGAGAATATGAGAACGAACCTTCAAGAAACAATGAAATATGAGAAGGAAAATCCGTCATGTAACAATGAATTTGAGAAGGAAACCATCAAGAAACAATTGAAATATGAGAGGAAACCCTGTCCAGAACTCAAGGAAATTTGAGAACGAAACCCGTAAAGATCAATGAAATATGAGAACGATAACCCTCAAGAACAATGAAATATGAGAAGGAAACCCAGTCCTGAACAAGTGAAATATGGCCGGGAACCCGTCCGAACATGAAATATGGCGGGAAAACGGCATGAAACAATGAAATATGGACAGGGAAACCAGTCAGCAACAATGAGATATGAGAGTGAAACCCAGACCAAGGAACAATGAAATATGACAGGGATACCAGTCCAGTACAATGAAGTATGAGAGGGAAAAATCGTCGAGAAGAAATGAAGTATTGACAGGGAAAACCCGTCCAGAACAATGAAATATGAGAAGGAAATCGTCAAGAACAATGGAATTATTAGAGGGAACCGTCCAGAACATAAAATATATGACAAGGAAACCCGTCCGCGAACTAATGAAATATGACGGAAACACCGTCCGAAAGAATGAAATATGACTGGGAAACCCGTACTAGAACAATGAAAAACTGACAGGCAAATGTCCGAACCTGCGGATACGATCAGATCAAACCGTCATAAAAGAATGAAATATGACAAGGAACCTGTCCACAACAAAGAAATCATGAGAAGGAAACCGTCCAAAATAATTGAAATGCGCGAAGAAAACCCGTCCAAACACATAGACATGAAATATGAGAATTTAAACCCGTCCAGAAACAACGAAATATGTAGGGAAACCCGTGCCCTGCAGAACAATGAAATAGAGAGGGAAAACCCGTCCAGAACAATGAAATATGAACGTAAGCCCGTCCCTGAACAGGGAATATGAACAGGGAAACCCCATTCCAGAAAAGAATGGAAAATATTACAGGGGAAACCCTCCAGAACAAAAGAATATGACAGGAAAACACGTCCAGAACAATGAAAAAGTGAGAGGGAAACAAGTCCAAGAATAATGAAATATGAGAGGGAAAACCCGTCCAGAACAATGAGATATGAGAAGGGAAACCATTCCAGATCCATGAAATATGACAGGGAAATCCGTGCAGAACAATGAAATATGACGGGGAAAACCAGTCCAGGAACAATGATTATGACAGGGAAACCCGTCAAGAACAATGAATTGAAATGGAAACCGTCAAAGGACCAACTGAAATATGAGAAGGAAACCCAATCCAGAACACGGAAATATGAGAAGGAAAACCCGTCCAGAACAAGGAAATATGGATAACGAACCCATCAAGAACATTGAATATGGGAAGGAAAACCCGTCCAGAAACATTGAATTGATGAGAAATAAAACCCTTCCAGAAAACCAGTGAGATATTGAAGGGAAAAACCGCGTCAAGACAACGAATATGACTGGGAAAACACGGTCCTGAACAAAGAAATATTAGAAGGATACCCGTACAGACCATTATATATGACACAGATACCTGTCCGGAACAATGAAATTTGGACAGGGAAACATGTTCCAGAACAATGAAATATGAGAGGGCAACCTCCGTCCAGAGCATGAAATATGACAGGGAAACGTCCAGAACAATGAAATATGAGGAAAGAAACCCGTCCAGGCAACAATGACAATTGAGGGAAATCCTTCCATAACAAGAATTATGAGAAGGAAACCCTTCCATAACAATGAAATATGACAGGGAACCCGTCCAGAAAAATGAAATATGAGAGGAAACCCATCAGAACAATGAAATATGAGATGGAAACCCGTTACAGAAAAATGAAAAAAAATGAGAAGGAAAACCTTCCATAATGAAATAATGACAGGGAGGAAACCGTCTAGAAACATGAAAATTTGAGATCGAAACCCTTCCATAATGAAACAATGCCACCCCCCCCCCCCCCCCCCGGGAAACGTCCAGAACAATAAAAATACGACAAGGAAAAACGTGCAGAACAATATGAGAATGAAACCAATAAAGATCATGGAAAATATGAGAATGAAAACCCCCGTCCAGAAGAATGAAATATGGGCGCGAAACGTCAAGAACAATGAAATATGAGAAGGAAACCATCAAGAACATTGAAATATAGAGATTGAAAAAACCCGTCCAGAACAATGAAACATGAGTGGGAAACCCGTCCACAAACTAAGAGATATAAGTGGGAAACCGAGTCAGAACAACGACTTATGACAGTGGAAAGGAACACGAGTCCAGAAAACAATGCAATATGACAGGGAAAACCTCTCCAGAGCAATGATATATGATGAAAGAACCGATACCAGAAGAATGAAAATGTGACAGGGAAACCCGTCAGAACAATGAAATATGAAAGGGAAACACGTCAGAAGGAATGAAATATGACAGGGAAACCTCAGAAACAATGAAATATGAGAAGGATCGTCATGAAAATGAAATACGACAGGGGAAAAAAAAAACCGTCCAAAACAAATGAAAAAAAATATGGACGGTAACCCGTCCAGAACAATGAAATTATGACTGGGTTCCCGTCAGACTATGAAATATGACATGGAAAACCCGTCCAGAACAATGAAATATGACAGGGAAACCCGTCAAGAACAATGGAAAATATGAGAAGGAAACCCGTAAAGAATCCATTATATATGAACAAGTGAAAACCAGTCCAGAACAATGAAATCGACGGGGAAACCCTGTCCAGAACAATGTATATATGACAGGAAAACCAGTCCAGTAAAGAATGAAATATGAGAAGGAAAACCCGTCAGAACAAGGAAATATGAGAAGGAAACTAGTCCTAGAACAACGTAATATAGGAGAACGAACACCTCCAAAACAATGAAATGTGAGAAGGAAACCGATCCAGAACAATGGAAAATTTGAGAGTGAAACCCGTCCAGAACAATTAATTATGAACAGGGAAAACCCGTCCAGAACAACGAAATATAAGAAGGAAAGCTGTCAGAACAATGACAAGTATGGAGGGTAACCCTCTCCATAACAATGAAATATGACAGGGAAACCCGTCCAGAAGAATAAAATATGATAAATTAGACACATGTGCAACTCTTGGGTATCTTTATTGAGGAAACGTTTCGCCACACAGTGGCTTCATCAGTCCATACAAAGGAGAATCTTGAAGAACAGGAGGAGAATGAGGTAATCAGTCCCTCAACTTTGAGTCGATGTGGTCAGTCCATCAATCTTGAATAGAATTCAAGATTGATGGACTGACCACATCGACTCAAGGTTGAGGGACTGATTACCTCATTCTCCTCCTGTTCTTCAAGATTCTCCTTTGTATGGACTGATGAAGCCACTGTGTGGCGAAACGTTTCCTCAATAAAGATACCCAAGAGTTGCACATGTGTCTAATTTATCAACATGTCGGTTCTCTGAACCATTCATCTACAAATAAAATATGACATTGAAACCCGTCAAGAACAATGAAATATGAGAAGGAAACCCGTACAGAACAATGAAATTTGACATGGAAACCCCTATAAAAAATGAAATATGACAGGGAAACCCGTGCAGAACAACAAGCAAATGACAAACCGTCAGAACATGAATTATGAGAGGTAAACCCGTCCACAACAATGAAATATTAGAAGGAAACCCGTCCAGAAGAATGAAATGTGACGGAAACCAGTCCAAAACAATGAAATACGACAGGAAAACCCGTCCAGAACAATGAAATATGACAGGAAACCCGTCCAGGACAATGAAATATTAGAAGGAAACCCGTCCATAACAGTGAAATATGAGAAGGAAACCCGTCCAGAATTATGAAATATGACAGGGAAACCCGTCCATAACAATGTAAAATGACAGGGAAACCCGTCCAGAACAGTAAAATATGATAGGGAAACCCGTCCATAGCAAAGAAATATTAGAAGAAAACCCGTCCATAACAATGAAATATGACAGGGAAACCCGTCCAGAACAATGAAATATGACAGGGAAACCCGTCCAGAACAATGAAATATGATAGGGAAACCCGTCCAGAAGAATGAAATATGACAGGGAAACCCGTCCAGAACAATGAAATATGAGAAGGAAACTCGTCAAGAACAATGAAATATGACAGGGAAACCCGTCCATAACAATGTAAAATGACAGGGAAACCCGTCCAGAACAGTAAAATATGATAGGGAAACCCGTCCATAGCAAAGAAATATTAGAAGAAAACCCGTCCATAACAGAAT
>NW_026467832.1:0-10393 GCF_026875155.1 Cherax quadricarinatus
AATCCCCCCCAACCCAGCAAACCCGGGGTTGCTAAGTTTTTAGATGGGGCCCCCTTTTAAAAACAGTGACCAGGTTCTAGCCAAATAAGAAGATGGTGTTGGCAATCGCAGGGGTTTTATGGGGGTACACTCCCTTTCCCTTTAAAAAACCCCATTCAAAACGGTTGAAGCAGGGTCTGTATTTTTTCTTTTTCTGCCTTGTTTACCGTGGAGTGCACTATAATTACACTGTAAAAGTTACAAATTGCTTTTCAAAATTTGGTAAAGGAAAATATAAGTCTAAACTTTTTTGCTTTTTTTTAAATTTCCCCTTACCCCCAGGAAAACCCATTTGGATTCCGGGGGTGTAAAAATAGTCACGGACAGGGAAAGCCTCAAGTGAAATCAATTTTTATAGCATACATTACATGAACGGGCATACATGAAAGGTATGAATATGTATTCAATAAAAAATTTTTTAATTTCCCCCAAAATTTAAACCCCCTACAATACCAATTTATTACCCAAAATTTATAAATAAATATTTAAAAAAATAAAAAAAAAAAAAAAAATATAAAAACACTACTTTTTATTAATAATTTTATACTTCTCCCCACCAATTTCCCCACCCCCCTTTCCCCCCCCCCCCCCCCCCCCCCCCACTCCCCCCACAACCCCCCAAACTCTTCCCCCCCCCCTCCCCCCCCCCCCCTCTCCCCCCCCCTACTGCCCCCCCCACTCAAATGCACCACTCAGGCAAATTTCGAACATTTTCCCAGCGTTTAAAACCATATTTTATGTGTTTTTTTGACGAAAAGAAATGAAGTTTTGGAGCGAAATTTGGTGGTGTGTGGTTCAGCTGGGGGGACAAGGGTGAGACAGGATAGGTGACCTCAAACGGTGACTCAGACAAGGTTGGAGCCTTAAAAAGCCTTTTCCACTCCTACATCCTTCAGTACATCAGTACACACACAAGGTTTTAAACACAAACCCAAAATGATCATGGAAGGCAAGTCCCATGTCACAAACTTATAGAGGTTTATAACAAGGAACGGGAAATAAGACCGAGAGAGAGGGTTGGGGAGATTGCATTTTTTTGGGCGCAAGAAGGCCTTCGACACAGTTCCTCACAAGGATTGACAGAACAGAAAACGGGCAGTATAAGGGAAGGCCTGAATGGACCAAGTTACCAAAAGGGGAGGCAATGCGAGTCAGGGTCCGTATGATATCAAAAAGGGCCCCTGTGACAAGCGGGCCCACAGGGTCATCCGGGGCCCAGTGCTGTCTTGGTAGTGAAGAATGGGGGAAAGGGGTAGCTCAGTGTCCCTTTTCAAGTAAGGGAGGCAGGATCCATACACACTTCAGAAAAGTATGAAAAGCCATTGTTCAAGGAGGTTTTCCAGTAGACCATGAAGGGGGCGGGGCCAGAGCTAGACTCGACCCCTGCAACCACAAAGGTGATACACACCACAAAAAGCGTCGAATGTGAAAAAAAATAATAATCCCAAAAAATAACCCTAATAATTTTTAAATCTCATACAGCCCCTAACAATTTTTACTCAAATAATCAGTTTAAAATTTTATTTCCAAATAATAGGGGAAAAAAAAAATGAAAAACGCTTTAGATAAAAAAATTATTTCAACACGAAGGAATTAAAAAAATATTAATATGGAAAAAAAAATTTCTCTGTGTTAACGAAAAATATTTCTTTTAAAAATTTCCTGCGAATTTTTTAAATTTATTCTTTTTTTTTTCTTTTTTAATAAAAAAATGATGAATATTTTTTTAATTTTTTTAAAATACTAAAAAAAAAAAATCTTAACCTTCAATGTATATCCGAGTTTTAAATAATATATATATATATAAAATATATAAAAAATTTTTTTTTTTTAAAAATTTTTTTAAATTTTTTTTTGTTTTGGGGTTGTGTTGTTAAAAATATCTTTAATTCTTTTAAAACCCAAAAAATTTTTAAAAAAACAAAAAAAAAAAATATTCAAAACTTTTAAAAAAAAAAAAACCCCCCCCAAAAAATTAAAAAAATTTTTTCCTGGTTCCCTAAGCTCTTTCAACCCTCGCAACTCTATTTGGGTTCCCGATTTTTTCAATTTTATAGCAAGTTTTAAGGGGAGCACAGGAGTGGTGGCATGTGGGTGGGGGAGGGGGAGTGATGGGGCCCCCTCTCCCAACCCCAAACCCAACTAAGTTAAAACATACCTGATGGATGCAACACTTCAATAACAACGTCACATACACCCTTCCCGTACATTTTTACCCTTATTCTACAAATACAAATATTACAACACAAAATTTCAACAAAAACCAAATACTATACAACAAAAACAATAAATACAATTACAACAACTACTACTATTACAACAACCCAACTACAACACAAACTATTAAAAACAACTATTACAACAACTACTACTATTAAAACCCAACAACAAACTACTATTTACTATTCAAAAACACTATTAAACAAAAACCCACAAATTTTACAACAAAAACCCGCTGCTACTCTTACAATTACAACTACTACAAACTAATGCTTTTACTACTATTACTACAACAAATACAATTACACAAATTTTTACTACTACTACAATTCCCCTTCTATTATAAAACTACTACTACTTTTACACTGCACTACTAAAAATTTGCTATAACTACTTTTAAACTGTTTATTACTATACTACTGCCTAATTCTAAAAACACTACAACAAATTAATAATAGTGGTAACAAAAAATGTTTTTAATGGTAATGATAATAAAAATAATAATAAGGGAAAAAAATACGCTACTACTACAAACTAAAATAATAATAAAAAGGGTAATAAAGTGCCGGGGTTTTTTTCAAAAATAGTTTAAAAAGCAAAAATTAAATTTTACGAAAAAAGAAAACAATAAAGGGGTAAAGATGAAACCTGAAGTGAAATGCGAAATGTTGAAATATATTGTAATGTTCCCAGCTATGATGATAAAATGGGTAACAAATTAAAAAATTTCTTTTTAAAATGGGCCGTAGCGGGGGGGTTGACCCCTGGAACCCCCCCCCAGAAGGGGATTTTACCTTTCTCTCTTAAAGGAACTGGGGGGTGACATCCCCTAGGGCTTCATGATGTATTTTTGGGGATAAATTCAGGGAATTTTTCCCCTAAAACCAAACCCAAAATAAAAATATTTTTTTGGGGTTAAAAAAAATCTTAATTTTTAAACCCTTTGTTAAGTTTTCCCCAGAAAAAAAATTTTCCAAAAAAAAATTTTTTGAGCAAAAAAAAAAAACTATGCACGTTCTTTTAAAATTCAAAAATCCAAAACCTAAAATTTTCCCCAAATAACCGCAATGTTAAAGGTTAAAAAAAACTAAAACCTTTTGGAATTTTTTAACCCCCTTTAAAAAGCTGGCCTTAAGGGAAAATAAATAAAACCTTTAAAAACAATACCTTTTTTTGAATAAAGCCCAAAAAAAGTTTACCCCCAAAAGGGGAAATTTTTAGGGAATAAAATTCCCAATTGTACCACTATAACAGAGTTTTAAAATTCCCGGGTTTTTAAAAAGGGAGCCTTTTAGTTTTAATTTTTACAATTTGGGGGGGGTTTTAAGGTTTAATGATTTTGTGGGGTTTAAAGGCAAGGGTTTTCCCCAAGAAGAGGAAAGGGGCACAAATAGGGGGAAAAATTTTTTCCCCCGGGAACGGGCGAAATAAAAAATGGTTTTAAAGGGGAAATAGTGGGGAAAAAGCCCCCCCATCTTTGGCCCCTTTTTAAATTTTAAAAAAACGAATCCAGGGAAAAAACGAAAAAAATTTTTTAAAAAAAAACCCCCCCCAAATTTAAAAAAAAGACCCAGAGTTTAAATAAAAAAAAGGGGGAGGGGCAGTAGTTTTGACTAAAAATTTTCTTTAAATGGGACGAAAAACCCCAGCCACTATAAACAAAAAAGAATTTTAACTACGTTTAAAAAGGTTTAATTTGGGGGGTTTTTTTCCAAAAAAAAAAAGGGGTTTGAAAAAGAAAAATTTTTTGGTTTTCGGGGTTTTTAGAAGCCCAAAGTTGTTTAACCATTTCCTTTTGGTTTTTTAGCTGGGGGGTTTTTTTGGCCCCGTTTTACAAAATGGTTTCCCGAACAGGAACCTCCCCGGGTTTGGCCTTTCATGTTTTTTTCCAGTTTTTGCTGAGTGTTTAAAAAATCGGGGAGTTTTTTTTTTTAAAAATTATTAAATAAAAAATCTGATTTACCTTTTGAAACAACTAGTAAAAAGGGAAGAAAAGGGGAGGAAAATTAAGAAAAAAAAAAAAAACAAAAAAAAATTAATTTGTAAAAAAAAACAGTGAAAAAAAATTTTTCCCCATTTGCAAAAAAAAAAAAGAAAAAAAAAAAAAAACCCAAAATAATTTTGGGGGCGGGGGGGAAAATTTTAAAATTTAGCCGGAGGGAAAAAAGGGGGGGGGGCAAGGTTTTTGGGAAAAAAAATTTTTAAAAAAGCCGAAAGCGTCCGGGGGAAGAGGAAAACCCCAAAAAAGGGGGTTGGGTTTTTTACAAAAAAGAGGAAAATTTGGGCCCCAAACCGTTTAGCCGGGGAAAAAATTTGTTTTTGGAGGGCCCAAAAGAAAGGGAAAGAGGAATTACCCCTGAAAAAAAATTAAAGGAAGAACAAAAAAAGAGGGAACGAAAATCCAGGAATTAAAATAAAAGGGAAAATTTTTAAAAAAGGGGGCCCAAAAATAAAAAAAAGAGAGGTTAAAAAGGGGGTGCGGGGACGGGGGATTTTTGGGGCCCCCCCAAGCAGGGGGGGAGAAAGGAGGGGGGAAGGGTAGGGGAGAGACGAAACCAAAAAGGAAAAAATACACCAATACTCGGCTTTTTTGGGGGGTTTTTTCCCAAAGGATTAAAAAAAAAAAGTTTTGAAAGAAGGGGACCAAGGGTTTAGGGAAAAGAGAAAAAAGGGGAAAAACCGTTTTGAGGGAAAATTTACCAGGGAAAAACAAAAAAGAATGCAGGGAGAAGGGGGGGGAAAACCCCCAAGGAGAACAAAAAAGAGAAGGGGAAAAACCCGGGGTTTTGGCCCCTTTTAATTTGGACGGAAAGGGACGGGAGGAAATAAAAAGGGAAAAAAAAAAACCCCCCCCAAGGGCGTTACAGGAGAAAAAAGGGGGGGAAAATTTGAAAAGGAGAAAAACAAAAGGGAGAGGGGAAAAGGGGGAAAAAGAGAAGGGGAAAAAGGGAAAGGAGAGAGAGAGGGAAAAGAGAAGGGGGAGAGAGAGGAGAGGAGAAGGAGAGAGAGAGAGAGAGAGAGAAAAAATTTAGAAAATATACATTAAAACCCTTTAAAAAAAAAAATATAATTAATTTAAAAAAAATGGGCATTTTTTTTCTCTTTTTTTTTTTTAAAATATATAAAATATATATAATTAAAAAATAAAATAAATAAAAATTATTATTTTTATATATATATATTTAATTTTTTGTTTTTTGGAAGTTAGGGGGAGGTGCGGGATTACCAAATTTTTCCAAGGGGAGGGGGGTTGGGGTTTTTTAAGAAGGAGAAGGGAGCAAAACAGAAGAAAGAGTGAAATCGTGTAGGGAAGGAAGGGGGGGGGGGCCAGGAAAGGGTTTTGGAGGGGGGGGAAAAGGATTTGTGTGCGAGGGCGGACTTCCAGCAGGCAGCTGAGCGTTTGATAGAGTGAAGGAGAAAAAGGTTTTTAATACTTACTGCTGTTGGGTGTGAAAAGTAAATTTATGAAGGGATTCAGGGAAACCGGAGGCCCGGGCTTGAGTCTTGGAGATGGAATACATGCCCGCACTCTGAAGGAGGGGGGGTTAAGTTGCAGTTTAAAAAAAATGAATGTAAACACCCTTCGGCAAGACAGTGAGGGTGAATGATGGTGAAAGTTTTTCTTTTCGGCCACCGCCCTTTGGGGGAATGGCCAGTTGAAAAATAAAAAAAAATTTAAAAAAAAATTTTATGTCGTGCGAATAGGAGAACTTTCTCTTGGTTTTAAAAAGCAACGTTCATTTGCCATATGGACGTAAAATTTTTATTTGCAATAAATTTCCCCAAAAAATCATTTGCCTCGAAAAAAAATATTTCACTGGTTTGTTTTTTTTTAAATTAGTGAAACAAATCTAAAATATATTTATTAGGGTTTGGCTAAAATAAATGTTCTTGTTTATAATAAGGGTTTGGTAAGTTTTTTTTAAGATTTTTTTGGTGCAAAATTAAAAATTTACATTATCATTAAAGAAAAAAAAATGTATTTAAAGTAAAGAGAAAAATTTTTGAAAGGATTTAATTTTTAAAAGAGTCTTGCTAATTGCCATTTTTTATTGGCACGACAAATAAAAATTTTAAATATATATATATATTTTATATAAATAATATATAATTAAAAAATTATATATATATATATATTATATAAAAAATATATAATGCATATCTGGAAGGAAATATTGCACAGAACTAACGCACCTGACACAAGCCTCTGTTAACCCCACGATCTTCCACCGCAAATTTAATGAAACACCTGACCCCAGAGTGCCAAACAAACTACTGAATTGAAAAATATGGGCCCCCGATGCCACTCTGCGTGGTACCTTGCCTGCTGATAAGTGCAGATGTTTTGGGAGGTAAATATCCCCAAAAATTTTTGCATAATTTTATAATTATAAATATAAATATAATATATTAATATTAATTTTTTTATATATAATATATATAATTTAAAAAGCGCTGCTTTGTTTTTATAACATCCCGACTATTTTTTAAAAACGTTCTTTATTTCCAGTGTGTCTCTAAATGAGAAATTTTTTGATGGCCATTTTGTCCAAATTAGGACATCAATTAGGACAAATGGGCCATTGGTAAACCACCCTTTAGAAAATTTACAAAAATTTTGAAGCCATTAACCCCACCAAAAGAAGAGAAATTAATTTCTGCCTGTTCTGTCCATCCAAAAGTGATGTGGCACACTTTTATATATATATATAAATAAATTTTAAAATATAAATATAATATATATAAAAATTAATATAAATATAAATATATATAATATATTGAATAATGGTACTTGGAAAGATCTCTCGAAATTTTTTCACTCGACGTTTTACCCTTTGTAAAAATTTAATGTTCCCACAAAATGTACGTAACTTTACGTGGGAAAAGAAAACCACACAATAGGGATAAAAAAAGCCAAACGCAGTATTTTGCGTCTTTTTTTGATGATGTTTCGCCCACACAAGGTCTTCTCAAGTACGTTTTGGGCGAATGCGTGAATAGGTAACGCGTTATACTGTATCGTGATAGGAGTTAGGTATATCCTTGGGAAAATAAGAGAAATATGCCCCCCTACATTTTTGGAAGTAAACCCTACAGTTTTTTGAGGTGGTATTTTTATCCCCGAGAATTTTAGAGGCAGGTTTTGTATCCCCTGAGAATGTGAGGTAATGTAAACCCCCCGAAAGTATTAGGATTTCGTCTGTATCCCCTGAGAGATTGGGCAGGTTTGTTCCCCCGGAATTGTAAGGCAGGTAGTATCCCCTGAGAGATAGTGAGGGCTAGGGTTTTATCCCCCCGAAAGTTAAATTACGTCTGTACCCCCCGAAGTTATTGAGTAGGAATTATCCCCCGAGGTTTTCGGGGGGAGGTTGTGCCCCTGGGAGTTATTGAGGGTAGGAATGTATCCCCTTTTGGGAGTTACGGGGTAGTAAAGTACCCCCTTTAGGTTTCACGACTAGGGGTGACCCCCAGAGTTAAATGGGGCGAGGTATGTAGCCACTGGAGAGTTATTGGAAAGGAAAGATCCCCCCGAATTAGTGGGGCAAGTATTATCCCCCAAGAGTTACACGATAGGGGTGTATCCCCCGAGGTTACTGGGGCGGGGATGTTCCCTTTTTAAAGCTGCGGAAAAACAAATCTCAGTCAGGTGAAGGAATGGTAGTCGCAATTTAAAGGCGAAGTTCTGATCACGACTTTGTCCAGTCAGCATAAAATCTTCCCTATTTGTTTTGCAATGATGTTTTGAAACAATTATTATTTAATGGGTTTTTAATGTTTTTGAACATAAAAAACAGGATTTAAAAAAATTTTAAAAGGTGGGGCACTGGGACATGCAGCTTATTGCCCCGTGTGGGAATAGGATTTAAACCCCCAAAACCAACCCACCATAAATATATTTTGTATATTTCTAAATCCACTTATATATAATTATTTTTTTTAAATTATATATAATATATTTTAATATAATATAATATATATATATAATTAGATAAGGCCCAAAAGGGGTCTTTGTGGTTTTAAATTAAATTTTAAAAAGGCTATGACGGGGTGGAAAGGGGCAATGGGGCAGATTTTTGCGGGTGAAATGGGGGGAGGTAGGTTATGAAAGCAGTGAAGAGTTTTTACGGGGATAGTGAGGCTAAATTAGAGAAGTGGAAAGAGGGAAATTTTTTCCCCAGTAAAAGGGCTTAACAAGGGATGTGTGATGTCCCCGGTGGTTGTTTAAAATTTTTAAGATGGGGTTGAAGAAAAGAAAAATGCGAGGGTTTGGCAAGAGGCGTGGATTTATAAGAAACGAACCACACAAAAAGTGGGAGTTGTACGTTGCTCTTTGCTGGCACTGTGCTCTGGGGAAAATTCTGAGGAAAATTGCGAGAGGTGGATGAATTTGGTAGGGGTGAAAAAGAAAAAAATTAAAAGTAATACAGGAAAATAAGGTTATGAAGATAACAAAAAAATTGGGGGATAAAAATTTGGATATCAGTTTGGGAGGGAGGAGTAGGGGAGGGGGTGAATGTATTCAGATATTTGGGAGGGGGACATTTCAGCGGATGGGTCTAGAAAGATGAGGTGAATTAGAATTGAGAGGGGAAAAGGGTGATGGTGCATTTGGGAGTTTTGGGGACAAAAACTTCCTTGGAGGCAAAGAGGGGGGAAAGTATGAAGAATGTTTTACCCAAAGCTTTAAGGTGTGAAGCAGGGGGATGAATGTTTCAGGGGAGAAGGCGGGGGCATGGGGAAAGACGTCGGGGCAAAATGGATGGATATAAACAAGAATTGTAGTTTGGAAGTTAGGAGGAGGTTGGGGTACCAAAAACTGTTTTCCAAGGGCTGAGGAAGGGGTTTTTGAGGTGGTTCGGACTGTAGAGAAAGAGCGAAAAAAATGATTTTAGAGTGTATCAGTCGTGTGGAGGAAAGGGGGGGTGGGGTGGCCTAGGAAAATTTAGGGAGGGGGTAAGGAGGTTTTTTGGGGCGAGGGCTTGACTTCCGCAGGCATGCGGAGGTGTTTTATAGGGGTGAAAGGAACAAATGGTTTTTTTAAAGCTTGACGTGCTGTTGGAGTGGGGCAGGGTAAATTTAGGGGGTTCAGGGAAACCCGGAGGCCCGGGCTTGAGTCCTGGAGATGGGAAAAACAGTGCCTTCATCTGAAAGGGGGGGGTGTTAAGTTTCAGTTTAAAAAAAGTAGTGTAAAGACCCGTCGGCAAAAACAGTGATGGGGTGAATGATGGTGAAAGTTTTTTCTTTTCGGGCCACCCGCCTTGGGGGATCGGCCATGTGATAATAAAAAAAAAAATAATAATATGCAGTATCTGTGTGTATCTAGGTACCACAGATATGCAAAACCCAACAGAAGGTGGGACCCAGTCTGTGAGAAAACAACCCCGCAAAAAACCCAAACAACAGGAGGGCCCAGGCTGTTGGGGACACCGAACACTCACAAAAGACAGGGAGGACCCCCGGCGTGAGGACTCACCTGCAAAAAACCCCAACAGACAGGGGAAACCCCGGCTGTGAGGACACAACCGCAACACTCACAACGACAGGAGAACCCAGGTTGGAGGGAAAAACCTGAACACTCCAACAGACAGGGAGAACCCAGGGCTGTGAGGAAAAACCGCAACACTCACAACAGCAGGGAGAACCCAGCTGGAGGCACACGTAACACCACAACAACAGGGGGAACCCCGGCTGTGAGGACAAAACCGAACCTCACAACAGACGGGAGAACCCAGGTCTTGGGACAAACCCGCAACACTCCAACAGACAGGGAGAACCCAGGGCCCGTGGGACAAACCCCCAACACTCCCCAAAAACAGGGAGAACCCCGTCTGTGAGGGCACAAACCCGCAAATCAAACAGACAGGGGGAACCCCGGGCTTGAGGACACAACCTGCAAAAACTCAAAAAGAAGGGGGGACCCCGGGCTTTAGGACCACCGCAAAAATCAAACAGCAGGGAGGGCCCGGTTTGAGGAACAACCCGCAACACCAAAAAAGACAGGGGGGACCCAGGTCTTGAGGACCAAAAACCCGCAAAACTCACAAAAGACAGGGGGGACCCCCGGTCTTTAGGACAAACCTGGGAACACTCACAACAGACAGGGGGGGGCCCAGGTCTTGAGGAAAAACCCAAA
>NW_026467833.1:0-12301 GCF_026875155.1 Cherax quadricarinatus
GCATGTCTCCGGAAGCCAATAACCCAGTAATGCTGCAGATAGGGGCGCTGGCAAACCTGAGAAAGCATTCCGATCCCTTAGTAAGGAATGTTCAAGAATGTCCCCCTGTTGTGGCCCATATGGGTATGCAGCCCCTGTTTGGAAACCCGCACTTGATAAAGCACGTCAAGAAACTAGAGAAAGTAAAAAGGGTTTTTGCGACAAGGTTAGTTCCAGAGCTAAGGGGAATGTCCTATGAAGAAAGATTAAGGGAAATCGGCCTGACGACACTGGAGGACAGGAGGGTCAGGGGAGACATGATAACGACATATAAAATACTGCATGGAATAGACAAAGTGGACAAAGACAGGATGTTCCAGGGAGGGGACACAGAAACAAGAGGCCACAATTGGAAGTTGAAGACACAAATGAGTCAGAGATATTAGGAAGTATTTCTTCAGTCATAGAGTTGTAAGCAGTGGAATAGCCTAGAAAAATGACGTAGTGGAGGCAGGAACCATACACAGTTTTAAGACGAGGTTTGATAAAGCTCATGGAGCGGGGAGAGAGAGGGCCCAGTAGCAACCGGTGAAGAGGCGGGGCCAGGAGCTAAGACTCGACCCCTGCAACCACAATATAGGTGAGTACAAATAGGTGAGTACACACACCACACCTCACACACACCCACACACACACACCCACACACACACACACACACACACACACGCACACACACATGCACACACACCCCACACATGCACACACACACACACACGCACACACACACGCACACACACACACACCCTCACACACACCCACACACACACCCTCACACACACCCACACACACACACCCACACACGCACACACACACACACACACACATGCACACACACACCCACACACGCGCCACACACACTCCAACAATACCACCAGTCCGATAACATTCTTCTTTGCAAATATACAGGGTCTAAAGCCAGCAACAAACAACAAAATACCTTTCATCCGTGGACTGCTTGCAGAGGCAAAGGCAATGTTCGCGGCTTTCACTGAGACCCACATAAAGGATCACTTGGACAACGAAATATGGATCCCAGGTTACAACCTATACAGATGTGACAGAGTGAACAGGCAAAAGGGGGGGGGTTGACCTGTACATTGCAGAGTCACTTGTTTGCATAGAACTGCTTAATGCCCCATTCTGACCCTGCCTTGTTTTTAGACCGCTCTTCGGACACTCCTGATGCCCCTGTACCTCTTGCTGGTGCTGTTTCCTCACCCGCTTCAGGTACCGGGGCTTTGACTGACTCCTTTGATTTGTCTGACCTCCACTCTCCTTTGACTATGCTTCCGGCCTCTCCCTCTACGGTACGGCAATTTTCGAATCACCAGCCTATTTCACGCCGGACCAACTCCGGTCCTACTCCTAAATGCCAACGTCAATCTCCTGATGATGCTCCTTCATTACCTTCCCATTCTACTCGGAAAAGACCGACACATCATGCACTCCCTCTCCACGCTCAGTTTTGGACCACACAATGGACTAAATTCTTTACTTTAAGACCAACTTCTTCTTCTGCCTATCTTTCTGACCATAGTATTGGCAAAGCGCTCCTGCGTCATGTTGGTAGAGATATTTCATTTCATGCTCTCCAGAGCGGTAAGTGCATCGTCACTGTCCAAAATGCTACCCAAGCTCAGATCTTTCTCCTTTCTCTCCTTTCGAATATCGATACTACTCCTATCAAATAATGAAAAAATCTTTCGTCTTCTCCTCTCAATTCTTGTAGTGGTACTGTCATTCTGGCCCCATACCAAATAGTCCCAACAGAATTTCCAATCATGTGGCAATGAACATTTTTGAACAGCTGGAACTCCATGGATCTCCCAATCCTCAAAGTAACGGCTATGACCTTCTGCCCATGGAGAGACATTACCCTTGACAATGTGGACTCGTTTAACTTTTGACAGCGCTAGAACTCCCGTCCTCTGTATATGTTTCGGAACATTGGTTACAAGTTCGAAAGTGATACCTACAACCGCAACAATGTAGACATTGCTGGCGTTTTGTCCACCCCCAGCGAAATATTGCAGATCTAATAGCCGAATGCCCAGTCTGTGGTGCCGACGACCATTCTAATACATCTTGCAGTCAACCTCCATCTTGCTTTAATTGTAATGAAGCTCACCCTTCGTACTCCCAGCCGATGCCATGTTCAACTAAATGATCTTGATATTCGTTGCTCAAAGAGCAGAAGTCTCCCTTATGCTTATGGCAGTTACTCATCTCGCCCCAAGGGAGACTACCCCCTTGTTTCTTATTCTCGGTTGTCAAACATCCCCCCCACTTCTGGGGTCCCCATCTCTGCCAGCCCGCTCCCTCTGTTGTTACCCCTCCCATAGCCACTCTGGCATCTAATCCTTTTGCTGTCATGATGGGCTCAGATGTCCCGACTACAACTTACAGGTCTGTTCTCACATCTTCAGCATCCTATCCTCACAACCCCAGTATCGACAAGACCTCATACGACACCTAACAAACAATCGCCCTCACATCTCAGAAGTCCAAAAATCCACATTGTTCAAATCTCTTTGCCCTCTTCCTTCCTTCTTCACACCTCCACACTTTACCTTTCCAGTCTCTGGTGGCCTATTCGTCCAAAGAGAGAGGGAGAGTTGTCTAGTGTGAGTTTCACCCTCCTCCTCGTACTGATGTCCTTCCACCTCCCGTCCCCTCCCAATTTCTCCCTCTTCTGCCACCTCCCCAGGTTTTTCTGCCTCATCTGTCCCCCCCCCACACTGTCATCTCCAGTCCCCTTACACTCTTTCGTCCCCCTCTACTTTGGAACAGTCCATTACTGGCCAATCTTTACTCCACCCTTCCCCTTCTATCTCCAATAGGGTGTCCCCCATACATCTTTGAATTCAGAAACACTTGAAGCCATTTCAGAATAATAGCAGAGACTAAACTTCAATGGACACTGATTCACTCCTGTTCCATCTCTTCCCTCTCCACCATCTTCACAACCCATTCTTCGGCAATGCTTTCCTTTCTGTCTTGAACATCTTCCAATGCCGACCCACACGTGACTTTTCTAACCCCTCCCTCTAGTCCGTAGGTGCCGTTACCCTAGCGGATTCCAGGTATTTTCTTCATCCGCCAATCATGGCCTATTTACAGTGGAATACCGCGGCCTCAGGGTAATCGGGTGAGCTTCAAGATGTTGCTTCCTCCAGGTTTTCCCACTGTTGTGCTTGCTTACAAGAACCAAAATTACACCAGTCTGTTTCCAACCTATCTCAGGCTAAAATTTATTGTATTCCCTTCGGATCCTTTCTCAGATGGGACCTTTAATGAAAGTGCCCTTTCTTCTAACGCAATGATATTCTGTACTGTCAACTATTTGTCCATACCTCGCTGCATTACACTGCAGCCCGTATCCAACTTGAATAAGTGATTACAATATGTTCTTTATATCTCACTCCTTCTCGAGCATTTCTAATCCCAGCATTTGCCTTTCTTGTTTGTTTTATCCTTACCACCACCACTTCTGTTCTGGTGATTTTAACGCCCACCATTTCCTCTGGGGGGGGTCTCATTGAGAATCACGTGGCATCCAGTTGTAGGCTTTTCTGCCTCTTACCCCCTCATGGTTTTTAAATATGGGTACTCCACCCATTTTGATCCACGTACTCATACTCTCTCTTGCATCGATCTATCAGTCTGCTCTTCCTCCACTGCACTAGACTTCACCTGGTCTGTTCTACGGACTTACATGACAGCGATCATTTTCCAATCATTCTTACTTCTCCTTCATATTCACCACCTTTCTGTAGCCCTCGCTGGCAATTTGATCCGGCAAATTGGGACCTTTACTCGCAGCTCACTGCTTTTAGTGAGGTTCCTTCTTCATCCTCCATTGATGAGCTCCTACAACCTCTTCCCGACGTCAGTTTATACCGCAGCTTCTCATTCTATACCCCAAACCTCAGGCAAGCATTCTCAGAAGTGTGTGCCTTGGTGGTCTCCTGCTTGTGCTCGTGCAGTACGTTTGAAACGTGCTGCATGGGGCAGGTACCGATACAATAGAACCAATGAGAGACTTCTTGATTTTAAGCAGAAGCGTGCGATCGCTTGCCGTGTCATCCATGATGCTAAACGCACTTGCTGGCGAGACTATGTTTCCACCATCACCTCTGCTTCCTCTATGAGTGCAGTCTGGAAAAAAGTGAGGAAATTGAGTGGTAAATACTCTCCTGACCCGGCTCCTGTTCTACGGGTCGCCGGTATTGACATAGCAAACCCTCTTGACGTTGCCATTGAAATTGGCACTCATCTGGTCTGTATTTCCAAGGGGCTCCATCTATGCCCCTCGTTTCTTTCCTCAAAGTCTGCCAGAGAGTTAGTACCCTTGGACTTTTCTTCTCTCAGAGAAGAACAATATAATGTGCCTTTTACACTTCAGGAACTGAGGCAACACTCTCAGCTTGCCGATCATCGGCAGCTGGACCTGACGACATTCATATTCGTATGTTACAACATTTACATCAGTCAGCCCTTGTAGTCCTCTTACACCTCTTCAATCTTATTTGGCACAAGG
Source organism: Cherax quadricarinatus (assembly GCF_026875155.1). Lineage (NCBI taxonomy): Eukaryota > Metazoa > Arthropoda > Malacostraca > Decapoda > Parastacidae > Cherax > Cherax quadricarinatus. The sequence goes on from NW_026467833.1 coordinate 4,580, forward strand.
AGTTTTTTCCCCAGCTGTGGAAATCTGCCATTGTTCTCCCTTTCCGCAAGCCGGGTACTACAGGACATGATGCCTCCCACTATCGTCCCCATCGCTCTTACTAGTGCAGTTTGCAAAGTAATGGAACGTCTGGTAAATCGCCGTTTAATGTGGTATTTAGAGACACACAATAGTCTCTCCGCTAGTCAATATGGCTTATCATAAGGACATTCTACCATAGACCCCTTACTAACCTTGGATACGTATGTTCGTAATGCCTTTGCAAATAATCACTCAGTTATTGCCATATTTTTTGACCTTGAGAAGGCATTGACACAACTTGGAAGTATAATATTTTGGCCCAAGCCCACTCCTTAGGCCTCCGAGGCAATCTACCATCCTTCCTTAAGAACTTTTTAACTGACAGACACTTCCGTGTTCGGGTCAATAATGTGCTTTCCCCAGACTTTGTCCAAGCTGAAGGTGTCCCTCAGGGATGGTGTTCTGAGCACAAACTACATTTTTCTCCTTGCTATAAAATGATTTGGCCTCTGTTCTTCCACCCAATATTTGGTCATCACTCTATGTTGATGACTTCGCTATAGCTTGTGCAGGCGCTGACTGTCATCTCATTGGAGTTTTCTCTCCAAATGCGGTCGACCGTGTTTCCACTTGGGCCACCACGCATGGGTTTAAATTTTCCAGTACCAAAACTCACCAAATTACTTTCACTAGATGCTCTGTCATCTCCGATCATCCTTTGTAATCTCTATGGCTCTCGTATCCCAGAACATGATACAGTCAGGTTTCTAGGCCTTCTCTTGACCGCAGGTTATCCTGGAAACCTCACATTACCTCTCTGAAGGCAACTTGTCACAGCCGGCTAAACCTTCTTAAAAACCCTTGCTCATCTTTCCTGGGAGCTGATCATCGAACTCTGCTTCGCCTACATCAGCCCTCGTTTTATAGAAACTCGATATGGTGACCAGATTTATTCAGTGGCCTCTCCTGCTACCCTCTCTAGCCTTAACCCCATCCACACCAAGGATTATGTTTTATGCCTGGTGCTTTTCGCTCTTCCCCTGTTGAGAGCCTCTATGCAGAAGCGAATGTTCCATCCTGTCTGATCGCCGTGATGCCCATTGCCTTCGCTACTATGTACGCTCTCACGATCTCCACAATCCTCCATTTATAGAATGGTCACCGATATTAGTAGACATTCTTTATTTGTTCGCCGCCCCAGTTTGCTCCGTCCCTTTTCTCTTCGCCTACATTCGCTCTTGTCTTCCCTTCAGTTACCACCTTATATGTTTATGTAGCATCTCACTTTTCTCTACCCCCCTGGGAAGTTCCAGCTGTTCGGGTCTGTTCTTTCTCACTCCCTTGCTCGAAAGCCCAACTACCTATGGGCTTCCCACTCTCTTTTTCTTGATCACTTCCACTCTCATTCTCATGCCATCGCTGTGTACACAGATGGCTCTAAGTCTTCAGATGGTGTCAGATTCGCAGCAGTGTTTCTGGACAGCGTCATGCGAGGGCATTTACTGTCTTCAGCTAGCATTTTTACTGCCGAATGTATGCCATTCTTGCAGCACTTATTCGTATCGCATCTATGCCTGTGTCATCGTTTGTGGTAGTCTCAGACTCCCTTAGTGCTTTACAAGCTGTACAAAAATTTGATACATCTCACCCCCTAGTTCTCCACATCCAACTTTGGCTACGCCGTATCTCTACCAAGCATAAAGATATTGTTTTTGTTGGGTCCCTGGTCATGTCGACGTACAGGGCAATGAACAGGCAGACACTGCTGCGCGGTCAGCAGTACATGACCTACCAATTTCCTATAGAGGTGTTCCATTTCTGGACTATTTGCTGCAATAGCTACCCACCTTCACACCCGTTGGCAACAACGTTGGTCAACTCTGCTCGTAACAAACTTCATTCTATTAAACCGAGCAATAGTTACTGGCCGTCTTCTTGTCATCAGTGCCGAGGTATGGGAGACCACTCTCTCCCGCCTTCGCATTGGCCACACTCGTCTTACTCATTGGTATCTCATGGAGAGGCACCCTGTTCCTCTCTGTGAGCAGTGTCAAGTTCCAGTATCGATTAGCCACGTTCTGTTAGACTGCCTTTTTTGGCCCCTTTTCCTCAACCCTTTCTTTTTCCCCTTTTTCTTCCCTTTTCTAACCCCTTTAACCCCTGCCCTCTTTATTCTACCTTTTTACCCCAAAAAAACTCCCTTTTGCACTCCCCCCCTTTTTTCTATTTCCTTTGGCCCTTTCCCTTTACCCCCCTTTGTTATAACCCTATTATATCCACCCCTTTTCCCCTTTACCCTTCCCCAGGGTGAATTTTTGGTTTTTTTATTAAAATAAAAAAAATTTATAATTGCTTTATTCCCCTGAAAAATATTTTATTTAATTAAATTTAAATTAAAATTTAAAATATATTCCAAATATAATTGTAATGGTATTTATTTTTGAAAATAAAAAAATTAAAAAATAAAAATTTTTTTAAAATTTAAATTTTTAAAAAATTAAAAATAAAATTTTGTCATTTTGAGTTCCGGGAAAATTTTTTAAAATTTAAAATAAAAAAATAAAAATTTTTAATTTTGTCTTGTTATTTTGAAATTTTAGAAAAACGTTTTCCCCTTTGGGGGGTTTTTTCGGGAATTTTTTGATTTTGAAACAAAATGCCAAAAGGGTTTTAAAATGGCAAAGGGGTTAAAAAAGTTTTTAAAATAAAAGTTGAAAAGGTTCCTTGGTGGGGAGGGGGGGGAGGGGTTTTTTTTTAAAGGGGTGGGCGGAAAAGGAAAGTTAGCCGGGGCAAGGGAATTGGGTTTTCATAAAGAAAGGCGAATTTTTCCTTAGATGGGGGAAGGGTTTGGGGAACTTTAGGGGGAAAAATTTGGATAAGGAAGAGCTACTGCGCCCAAGGGTGTCCTAAAATTTTATTGGAACCATCGGCCCAGATTTTAAATTGGATCCCTCTAGTTTTTTATAATATTAAGAGACGTTAAATCGTTGTAATTGAAAGGGAATTAAGAAAAACGCAAGTTAAGAGAAGAGTGAAGTAAAAAAGTCGTTGCCCCAGTGAACACCTAACCCGTTTTAAACGGACGAGGAAAGGGAAACTCCTTGATCACGACTCTAAAGCGGGCAAACCAGCGGTCCTCGTCCGCGGGAAATAGAATCGTGTCGGGTGCAGACATCAAAAAGAAAGGTAAATTAAAGAAATGGGGAATTCAATCCCCACATTTAAGAACCCCCTTCTTTTTAAGCAACCTTAGACGGGCCCAGTATGTATGTAAAATTTTGAAGGTTACGAGTGATCCAGCTACATCAAGTGCCCCCAAAAGAAACATCGGTAGAGGGGGATTTGTAAAAAGGGTTTTTTCCTTGACGGTGAAACCGGGGGCCCTCCCCCCCCCCCCTTCAAATTAAACAAATAAATTACAGTCCAAAATTTTAATTAGAGCACCGTACTTGTGGGGGCACCCATCCAACGTCTCGGATAGAATGGATAAATTTAGGTCGAGGGGACCTTTTGGTGCGCCCGGGGGTGGTTAATTTTTCTCACAGTCTACACGGGGTGACTAGGGAAAAACTATGATTGTTCCCAATAAATTTACGGTATTATAAAATGTTGAGGTACATACAGGAAGCCCCCTAGAAAATTTTTTCCAATCTGCCCTTTGGTCCTTCGGAACGGATAATCGGGAAAAAAAAATTAAATTTGAAAAAATTATTTAAATTAATTTAAAGTGACTATTAAAGGGAAGTGGGTGTGGGGTGCAAAAGTTTAACAAACGTGTGATGGATGACAATTACCCAATTTAATTGCACACATGGTGGCTGGATATAAAAGAGTAAGTGAAAAGAATTATCTTATAACCCTACTTAAGTTGTATAATCAGTGATTAAAAAATTCCTAACCATGACTGATCTAATGGAGTTAATGTGGTTTAAAATCCGGATTTAGAGTAATAAATCATCATTACAGGCTATAAAAGCCATGTGAAAAAGGCATTGATTTAGTGAATCAAAAAACCGTGAACCCTAAAAATTTAAAGTTATTTTTAGAGCTTTGAGAGTAATTTGATTGGTAAAAATTTGTTTTTTAAAAGCTGTGAAAGAGCGCTGGAATTTGCAGAAGAATGAAATGAATTTTTTTAATTAACAACATTACGAATTGGAAAAAAAAACGTTTTTAAAAGTACTTTAAATAAATTAAAGGGTGAAAGCCGGGCAGTTGATCAACCTTTTAAGCAAGGGGGGTTTCCAAAAAACCTCCTAAGGGTCTGGGGGAAATCAGACTGGGTCGGCGGAAATTTAAATTTGTTCAATTCGACCAGCCCCCAAAACTTTCTAAGGATAAACAAAATGACGCTAAAGTATTTTCAAGTCAAAAAAGGGAAAATTAACCCAGGGGTAATAACATATTTAAGAGTTAAATCACATTCAATCGGGAATCAGTAAGGGTTCCTCACTCAAGGTGGGTAATCCCTCGTAAGTGAAACCCGGGTTTAAAAGATCGAAAGGGAAAAGAAGACTCCCTCTTCTGCCAGGGTACTCATTTCACAAAAATTGTAATGCCTGTAATTCAGGGACTTAAAGGGGAAAGAAAAAAGAATTTGACAGATTTATCAGATTCTAAAAATCTAATGAAAGGATTGTCAAAAATTTGAACAGTTGCTATCAATCAACAAGGGAAAACACCATACGTTTTGGCAGGTTGTATTGATTCTTAAAATAATGGGCAATAAAAATAATTTAATAACCCGACACTACAGTGCGAGTAAGGTTGCAGCAATGGCAAAAAATGGGCCCAGCTGAGTAGCCTTGCCCGGGGTTGGGTGAAAAAAATTTAGGGTAAAGGGCATAAAACCAAAACCATCGGGGTCACTCTCCTAAAACTGGTACGGGGCCCTGAAATATGGCAGACTACCCCTAGTAAAAAGCTAGAGGAAAAAGTGAATACGGGCACGGTGTCTTCTCTGAAAGTCAACCCTTAAATATTCTTTTTATCGAGAAAAAAATTTGAAAAAAATCTAATTTGTGGGGGTGACAGGTAGGGATTAATGTAAATGAGAAAGTCCAAATGATTCCTTTTCTCAGGAACAATACCGAAGGTGTTAAATGTGAACTGGCATTACTGGTGCGACTTCCTGGAAAACTTGACCTCCAGAAAACCTACTAAATTTTAGATGGCGTATGGGGCAGTTTAAAAGGGGCCCCCCGCGAAATGAGCAAGAACCCCAAAAAGTTGACTGCTTATAATGAAAAATTAATAGCAGTTAAATAAAAAATGTTTTTTTACTTCAGGCACGAAAAGCCACCTTTAAAAGCAAGGCGGGCCCTGAGGAAGTAATTGGTAAAAATTTATTCAATTTTCCCGGGGGTGCGTCAACGAAAGGGGAAATAATGAGGGTATGTGAAGGGGTTTAATGAAATAAAAAAATGGCGGGGCGACTTGGTCTGAGAGACTTGTTTTTGTTTAAGTTCAAAATTTCCTATGCCCAATAAATTAATCCAGGGGATAGGCTTATGCCCCTGAAAATGGAACATAATTGTCCATTTTGAGGGGTTCAATAAAAGGAGCCATGATTGGGGCCTATTTGCAGTAGTGCGGGCTGACTTGGGGTACGAGGCTTTTTATTGTTTAAAATCCAAAATTCCATATGCCCCAAAAAATTAAAACCCGGGGGGCATAGGTTATGCCCCCCAGAGAAGGAAAACAATTGTCCATTTTGGGGGTTCAAAAAATTTGAGGGCCATGGAGTTGGTGCCCTAAAAGCAGTAATGGTGGGGCTGACTTGGGGTAAGGGGGACTTGTTATTGTTAAAGTCTCAAAAATTCCCGTATCCCCAAAAAAATTTAAACCAGGGATGGCTAGCCCCGAGAGATGGAACACAAAATTTGCCATTTTTAGGGTTCAAAATATGGGTGGGCCCGTGAGATGGGAAAAAAGTACTCCACATTTTTAAATCGTCTAGCAACGACCTCCCCCGGGCCCCAGGTGGAAAATTTTTTTATTTTCCGAACTAAGTGCCTAAAAGTGTTTAATGTGTCTATATGGGGCAAAATGATTTGAAAATAAGAGTAAAAACCAAAAGTTCCCTTTGCGCTGCGGATGTGCGGGGGGAGGGCGATTGTTTTTTAATGGTGGTGGGAAGCGGAAAACATGGGAAAACGAAATTGACGTTTACGGTGGCCCAAGGTTAAAAAAGGCCCCATTTCATAATAAAAAAGTGTCGTAATTGTTTTTTTGGGGGGAGAGTGAGGGAAAGGGATTTACGGGGCCAAATAAAGAGTGGTAAAAGTGTGTAAAGAAGGAGCGGGTGACTGACCGCCACAAAGGCTTGCCCGGGGAAAATTACCCTGGGTTAATCTCACCATCGGTCTCAATCTTAATGGAGTGACCTCTAGTTGTAATTTTTGAACTTTTAAACGCTTGTGAAAGTAAGTAAATTTAAAGATAATAACGCTAAGTTAAGGAAATTGAAATGAAAAAGTCTTTGCTCCGAGTGAAAACGCAGACCTCGTTGTTAACGAGACGAGGAAAGGGAAACCCTTGAGTCACGACGTCTAAAGCAGGACAAACCCGCGGAACCTCGTCCTCTGGAAAGAGACGTGTCGGGTAGCAGGACATCGAAAATGAGAGGGGAAACAAGAAAAAGGAAAATCAAAACACCCAAAAGTTAATAACCCTTCTAGTTATAGCAACCCTTTGACTGGCCAGTATTTATGTTATAATTTGAAGGTTACGAGTGATCCAGCTACATCAAGTGACCCCAAGAAAATTAGGTAAGTAGTGGGTTTTTTTACAGGTTTTCCTTTAGGGTGTATCCATGGTGTCCTACCCCCCCCCTTATTCAGTTAAATAAAATAACCCATACAGTCCCCCAATTTAAATTTGTACACCTACTTGTGGGGGGCTACCCCAAACCAACGGGCCGGGTAGATTGGTAAAATTGTGAGGTCGAGGGACCACTTGGTGCGACCAGGGGTGGTTTTAAGTTTCTCACATTCTAACGGGGTGACTACGGGAAACAATAGATTGCTCCCCAAAGGTTACGGGATGTATATAAAATTGAGGTACATACAGGGAAGCACCCCAAAAATTTTCCCTATTTTCACCTTATGTACTTTGACCTTTTATTTTTCCCTAAACACCAACCCCTTTAAAATTTTTCACTATTTGCAACAGGGTTTGAAAAACACACTCTTGTCAAAATACCTTTTTCTTAACTTAAAAATTTAACATGTGATACAAAATAGGGAATTAAACTTTAAAATTTTTTTCAAAAGACCCATGTTGTGGTCTGTGTGTGGGAGGATGGGGGGTCCAAAAAACACGGGGGTTTTTAGGGTTGCCGGACCACGGCAGAGTAGGGCCGCCCACAAGTGGGTCCAGCACACCTGAGGGGGGGCACTGGGGGTGGGCGGCACGGCAACAGCAGGTCCCCCGGGGGGGGGGGCGGGCGGGGCCGGATAGCGCTAAGGTTTTAACCATAGCCCTACATGGTGGAGCCTTGGGGACATGTGGTACCGGCAAAGGGCGTACACCTCATGGTACTATGGTTCACGGACTCCGTCACGTGTTTACACAATTCTTCCTTTTCTGAGTTTCGTACTCTGTGCGGTACGGGTTGGTGCGGTCATGGGACGTATCTGTTTTTACCTTGGCGGTTACGTAGTGCCTTTTGCTCGTAGCCGGTTTTTTTGACGGTGTTAG
>NW_026467834.1:0-13179 GCF_026875155.1 Cherax quadricarinatus
CGGGTTTATATGAAATTCACTAACGCTCGTATTTAAGAGAAAAAAACTAATGAAAGTCACTCCACTCCACTAAGTACCATTATAATACTGGTTAGTTGCTACTACAACACTGTATTCTCTATTCACTGGTATCACTAGATTATATGCGAGTATCTCTCGTCAAAGGAAATTTGTGACTAACGCCCAGTCTTCTGGCTCTAAAGTGCCATAGTTATAGGCTTATAGTTATAGCTGAAACATACTTAGCTGCTTAACTTATATTCCTAGTCTAAATTAACTATAGAATTATTCTCTAGATTGGATATTAAGCTTAATAAACCTTACAACTAAATTATTCTTATAATTCAGACGTTGACAGTGAAGACGTGGCTTGATTTTTCCACATTAATACTTCTAAATAGCTACTAAACAACATGCAATGAATTTATTTTGATATGCATAGTAAATATATAAAATTATATCATGATGACTATGATTAATAAGCTCATTAGGTGTCATTAACTGTTATAATCTTCTATTATAGAGTAATGAACTTTCATTTAATATGTTGTGATTGCTTAATTCAAGTTGGTGTAATTAGTTCTGAAATTAAGACACGTGCAACATCTGGGTATCTTTATTGTAGACGTTTCGCCATCCAGTGGCTTTATCAATACAAATTCCAGGACATAACTTGAAGACAGTAGGACTATATACAGAAGATGAGGTAATCAGTCCCTCAACCTTGGAGTAGGTGCGAAGAGCACCGTGGTCGTGGAGATTCTGAAGCAGAACCAAGGAGCCTGGCGCTTATATACTAACGTCAGGTGTAGCAGACGAGGGCATAGTCACTGGTAGGCAGGATTCCCCAGTGGAAGTAGGTCCTTCCCAAAGAGATGGGTTAGTTGTTAGTAGTAGTTGTCGTAGTCGTGAAGGTTATGTACACCTGACGTTAGTATATAAGCGCCAGGCTCCTTGCTTCTGCTTCAGAATCTCCACGACTATGGTGCTCTTCGCACCTACTCCTAGGTTGAGGGACTGATTACCTCATCTTCTGTATACAGTCCTACTGTCTTCAAGTTATGTCCTGGAATTTGTATTGATAAGCCACTGGATGCAAAACGTCTACAGTAAAGATACCAGATGTTGCAAATGTGTCTTATTTCATGTTGTCGGTATTATATACCATTCTTGAACAACGTAATTAGTTCTGTTGCATTGTAAATGTTGCTGCTGCAGGATTAACATTTATTTACATGGTTCCATTCCAAATTTAAATTTTACTGTTCTGATGGATATAAACTAACAAGTATGTTCACAACAGTACCTGTGTAACTGTTCGTTGAGTGCATTATTCAGTAATTCTTAAATTATGTACAAATTAATGTATTACCCCAGGAGGCAGCTCAGCTGAAAATTCACACACAAATGAGATATTAAAACTCTGCAACAAATTCACCGTAAACCAGCAAATAGCGAGCCAACAAGACTGAAAAATACACTGGACCTCATCTTCCTTAATAATAATGATCTGATACGAAATATAACAGTATCAAAGACAATACACTCAGATCACAACAAAACAGAGGTGCAGACATGCATTCCCACGGCTTCTGACCCGCATAAGATGATCAGTTATGAGGCTGCCTTCACCAAATTCAACTTCAATAACAAAAAAAAAATACAGTGCGATCAAATCAACCATGTCCTAAATGATACAAGCTGGGACAATATCCTCAACAACACGCATCCGAACCTTTGTCTAGAAACACTTAACTCTGGCATTTGAGGCATGATCAACGTACATTCCTTTAACAAAAAAAAAAAAAAAAAGAAAAAAATGAAGGCGAAGGTGAAGGCGAAGAATCACAGAGCTGCTGAAAGGAGCCAGTATATCTAAAATACGATAGGAGGCCCAGGTCAGTAAAAAAACAAATATCGAGTTTAAGCTTAAGGAATCAAGCAGGAGACAAGAACTTTAAACCATAAATGAAATTAAAGATGACAAGAGCTTAAAGCCATAAATTAAGCTGGACTAAACCAAAAAAATACTTCTATTTTTATGCAAAATCTGGGGCAAGAGCAACATTCAGTATTGGATCCCTGCTGAGACGAGATGGGACTTACATAGATGACTGCAAAGAAATATGTGAGATACTTAAGTCTCAGTATGACTCATCGTTTAGTAAGTCTGGTCTGTGATATGGCCTTGCAGTGAATCAGGGCCTGATCAACCAGGCTGTTACTGTTGGCCGCATGTAAGCTGACGTATGAACGACAACCCGGCTGGTCAGAGCCAGGGGTTTATTGGTAATCCCATTATGTATGCTGGGAGGCAGTTGAACAGTCTTGGGCCCCTAAACTTATTGTGTTTTCTCTTAGCATAGTCGTGGCGCCCCTGCTATTGGGGGATGATGCATCGTGTGCAGATTTGGTACTAGTCCTTCTAGGAATTTCCAAGTATAAAATTATCATGTACCTTTATCGCCTGCGTTCCAGGGAGTACAAATCGATGGACTACAATCGTTCCCATTAATTTAGGTACTTTATCGTACTTATACATGCTGTGAAAGTTCTCTGTACATTCTCCTGGTGTGCAGTTTCGCCTGCCTTGAAAGGGGCAGGATATAGAGATAAGCGATTTGAAAAGAATCATCATGGGCTTGGAATCCCTAGTTTTTAAGGTTCTCATTATGCATCCTATCACTTTCGTAGCAGATATAGTAGATACATTGTTGTGTCTTTGAAAGTGAGATCGTTAGACATTATCACTCCAAGGTTCTATTGTGTGGCTGGAATTTGTTTCATACTCCGATTATGTTTTAATTCTTCGAGTTTTTCATATCGGACTAATAGAAATTTTTCTTCCTTAAAACTTCATAATGTTTTCTGCAGCCAATTTAAAGATTTGGTTGATGTCCCCTGGAGACTCGTGGTGTCTTCGGTGGATGACACTGTCATGGAAATTCGAGCATCATCAGCAAAGCAAGACACGGTGCTGTGGCTTACGCCATTGTCTATGTCAGATATGAGGATGAGGAACAGGATGGGAGTCAGAACATGTGCCTTGTGGAACACAGCTTTTCATTGTAGCTGCCTCTGACTTTATTTTGTTTCTGTTATTACTTATGAGATAAGATAAGATAAGATTTTCATCGGATTTTTAACCCCGGAGGGTTATCCACTCAGGATAACCTTATTTCCATTGGGGCCCTTAATCTTGTCTTCCAGGATGCGACCCACACCAGTCGACTAACACCAGGTACCTATTTGCTGCTAGGTGAGCAGGACAACAGGTGTAGGAAACGCGTCGAAATGTTTCCACCCGCGGGAATTTAACTCGGCCCTCCGTGTGTGAAGCGGGAGGTTTTGCCACCAGGACACCGGGCCACTTGTGTTCTATTTGTTAGGAAGTTATGGATCTGTCTACCTACTTTTCCTGTTATTCTTTTATAACGCATTTTGTGTGCTATTACACCAGGATTTCGCAGTCTGCGTATACTACATCCGCATCATGTTAGTCTTCCATAGCATCCAGGACCTAGTCAAGTGGTCCAGTAGTTGGGACAGGCAGGAGCGACCTGCACTAAACCCGTGTTGCCCTGAGTTGTGTACGTGATGATTATCTAGATGGGTGGCGATCTTGCTTCTTAGGACCCTTTCAAAGATTTTTACGATATCAGAAGTTAGCGCTATCGGTCTGTGGTTCTTTGCTATTGCTTTACTGCTACCTTTGGGGCTATGTCTGTTGTTTTAGCAGCTGTTGGACGACCCCTGTATCCATGCTCCCTCTCCATAGGATGTCAAAGCAAATGATAGGGGCTTGCAGTTCTTGATGAACACGGAGTTCCACGAGTCTGGGCTTGAGGCAGAGTTCATGCGCATTTAATATAGTTTTTTAACAATCTTGTGGTATTATGATGATATCAGAGATTTTTTAATTAACCAAATTGTGAGTCTCGAATATAAAAAAAAATCGTTTAGATTATCGACTCTTAGGTATACTCCAGGTATACTATTTTGTGTCTTCATTTCTTATGATGTACGGTTTAAGTAGTATATTTGTTTTAATACAGGTCTTGTTTCACCTTTTAACTAAATCTTTCAATTACGCTTCAATTCTGACTATTTGATTTAATGAACTGCTATGGGAAATTCATGAAGAGGGATGATGGAAAGACGTTATGAGATGGAGTTTTAGGAACCTGTATCATACGTACACTGGAGACACAGACCATTGCCCCGCCTGACCTACCCAAATATTCAGTGTCTTGTATAAGTACATAAGTTAAGCCAGATTTAGAGCAAGTAGCTTTTTTATATACGAGTTTTAAACCCCCAAAAGCCAACCAATTACCCCAGTGCCACAACTGGGGGGTTTGGCATGATTTTCCGGGCCCCACAAAATCTGCTACACGACAGGGGGAAATTCTGAAAAATTTTTTTATTCTCTCTCATCCCACCTCTTAATCCCCTTTTTGGGTCCAGGTAGATTTCCCCGGCCCGGACTAAGACCGTTTTTCTTTGTGGAGGGCGGGCACACGTCAGGGTTCGAAAATTCCTCAGTCTTTCCACAATCCGCCACCGCCGGGGCCCTACTTTCCCAGTTTTTATTTGTATTTCAAACAGAGGGGGAATTTTTTTTATCCCCTCTCTTGCACTTCATAATGCCCTTGGGGGTCCAGGTTAGAGTCCCGGGAGGCGGGAAATTAAGTCCTTTATCTTTGGGGGACTTATCGTGCCTTTAGGAATTCTTAGTCAACTGGAAAATTTCTTTGTATTGAAGGGATGTGAGGTCTTGGGAGATTGCTTTTAAAGAATTTATGTGTCGAGGAGTACTTAGGGTCATTCATGGGTTTTACTTTTTTCGAACCCAATTCCGAGGCCCTTTTTTGTTTTGGAATTGGGTTTTGTTATTTGTATTGGGGCCCCCCTGTTTAGTTGATTCTCAAATCGTTCAGAAATTAAATGATAAAAAAAACCCAACTGCCATCCCAATCCCGCTAAAAAGGGTTTCTTACCTTAGAAAAGGGGCCCCAATTTGTGTGTTCCGGGTGTAGGTATTTTTTTGGTCCCCTGGGGGATTTTTAAAAAGTGGGGGACCTATCCGTGGCATCTTTTACTATTCCCCGGGGTAACCCAGACAGGGGTGCGTGGCCTCTGTCGTGTTGGTGGATTGTTTTGCGACGAAGGAATCTCGGGGCCCGGAGGCTTTTGCCCCCCCTTTCCCGTTGTGGGGAATGGTTTAATTGGGCAGGCCTTTTTGGGGGGGAAAATTAGAAAAAAATTAGGGGTTCATCACTAAAAATTCTCTACAATTAAAAGTTTGGTAGTGAAGGGAGGACAACGGTGGGGTGCCTACAGTGTACTCATGATACAGTTTCCCGAACTCACTCTTAAAGTGTTTGTAGAACCCCTAAATTTAGATTTGGGGGAAAAAACGGGAAATTTTAGAAAATTTTAAATATTTGCATTTAACTGGCTTACCTCAAAGTCATTTTTCTTAAAATATCTAAAGAACAAAAAGGCACAATACCGTGACTGGAACAATACACAAATAACCCTCACATAGGAGAGAGGAGCTTATGAAGACGTTTCGGTCCGACTTGGACCATTTACAAAGGAGAAATTAACGACGAGACGCTGTCGAAAGCTGCTCCTCTCTCCTGTGTGCGGGTTATTTGTGTACAATATATAAAATTACGAAGTGTTACCTTAACATTTATATCCCTGATACATTTCATGTAAAAAAGTTATTTTTTTTAGTTCATTAAATTATAAAAATTGCAATTTCTTTTCTTAAGAGTTAAAATAATTTATTAATTAAAATTATTGCTTATTAATTACATATGTTTTGTTTACTTATTTATATACCTCAGTTGCTTATCATATATCTTTATTACCTTTTTTATTGGGGTCTCCTAGACTAAATTCTCCATATTTACTATGTAAAACAATCATAAGTTTCGTATTATATATGATTAAATAAAAAACTTATTTAATCTTGGCGGTGAACAGTTTTATAAATGTAGTTCAAAGGGTCAATTGTTCCGAAACCCAAGTTTTACTGAGATTCCTGTCCATCTCTACAAAAAAATTCCCTTTCGAAATTGCAATCCTGTTAGGTTACTTACTCGAGAAAGAATTGGCATATATGATATACATGAAGAATACACTCTACAATGCACTCTCAACAAATGAAAACCCACGTAGTCAGTTCAAAGCAAGTGCCACCAAATTAAAATAGAGAGGAATTTGTGAGAATGAGAAGTGAAAAGGGAAGACTGAAGATTTTGATTAGTGATGACAGGAGAAAAAATAACAGAGGTTGGGCTTATCTAAGAAACAAATATGACATCAAGAATCTATATTTATGATAATAATGAGAAATATTATTATTATATTAAGAAATTCTAAAAATCCCTCGAACTCAGTCAGTACTTAAGTTAGGAAGTAGAGAGTAAATGGGGAATAAAAAATACTTAAGTGCAGTTCAGGACATTTATTAGAGGGAAAATTTCGCTACGAGTTGCTTCTTCGGTCGTAATACAGTGGCAGGAGTTAAGTGGTAAGCTATGAGAAGGTAGAAGTACAATTGTAAAAGGGATGAGTTGCTTAGAGAAGGGCCTGTTAACATCATGTTGCAGAAGTCTCCAGAATGTGTAAAATCCTGTTGATTACCAATTTGAATATAGTGTAACTTTGGATTTTTAATGGATGTGTGATTGACAGCATATTAGAGCAGCCTCCCATATACTTTCGCCGTCATATATCTTTCTTAACTACTAATCTAGCCTCACTGAACTTAATGAGGTATCCAACATTGTCTCTGTGTTAGATTCACGCAGGCGTTCGTGTGATCCCAGATCCTAACATTCAAAGGTCTTGCTCTCCCCACATATAATTTGTTACATTCCCTACATGGGATTATGTATACTTCTGGTCTAGTGCCCGATCATTCTTGGGGTTTTTTTTTGCAATTGGATTTTAACAGTAGTTGTAGAGTTGGTGCATATCTTAACAAGTTTTTTTGTCAAGTATTTTAGAGACATTAATTGCATCATCACTGGCCGGTAAAACGATGTAACTGGAGGCTTTCCTTCAACTGATTGGTGTTAGTCTTTTTTAAGGACGTGTATCGTACGTTTCATGCCATCAAGTATGAAGTGTGGGGGAAAGTGTAACGAACTGAATGAATGTGTGATGAATGTGCATTCTTCCTCAAGGAACTGTGGACTGGAAATTCTTTAAGCTCTCAAAAAGAAGCCTATAACTATCATCACTTGAAAGGGTTGGAGTACATCGAGAAATAGTAATTGGTTGTTCTTTTCCTCGTCTAGTGTAAATTTAATTGTAAGTTCCAGAATGTTGAGAGTGTTGAGGATTGTCACGCACTTCTAGACTTTTGGGCACAAGACCAAAATATCTTAATGTACCTGATCCATGGAACTGATCTAGGGATGGTATTTAGGATCCGTCATGATTCAAGGTCTTCCATATTTAAATTTTCCGGGAATGCACTAAGGAGTGAGCCCATGACTAACTCGAACAGTTGTTTATACTTGTTGCCATCAAACCGTCAGGCTTATTGAGCGGTAATTTGATGGAAATATCTTACCCCTGATTTAAAGACACGAATTACTTTCGGGGACAATACCAGTTTGGATTGATACGTTAACCAGGCTCGTTAGCGGCTCACAAATTCCCACATGTACATTTAAGTTTTCTTGTGAACAGTTCGTCGGGGCCTGGGGTCTTAATCTGTAATATTTTTGTCTAATTGTTGGGTAGTCATTTATTAGTGGCTGAAAAATTTTAATTTCTTTTCTTAAGGACGTGAGTAAGATTAATTGCTGGGATGTCATGCATGTCTTCTGCCAGCCCACACAAAGGTCGAACGCACCATGGCCACAATGCCAGCCTCACGCATACCACTGACATACCCTCGATGCACAGGAGCAGGGAGGGTCAACCACCATGCGCAACTGTCGGTGCAACGTAATGACACGTTGAAAGGGGGAACAACAGGACAGGACGGCCATGCACATTCCAACCAGATTCACACTCTTGCACCCCTTTCCCACTAGAGGGCACGCTGACATTCCACCACACTCACAGCAATCCACCCAAAAAAAGTGCATACACATACCTGTACCCACTGACCCCACTCTCACATTGCGGCAAGCCTGTTGTAGCCCCTGAACACCCCAACCCACTAAAAACCCTTCATCATGTACTCCCACCTTGCACAAAATTTCCCCCTCATAATGCAAGCAGCCCCCCCACAGAAAAGGGTCCTATAACCCCCCAAAAATCCCGCCTCCCACCATTTCCATAAAAGTCCCTATTCTGCACACCTTTCTATAGAACTTTAAACAACCAAACCCTCTTCTGCACTCCCCATCCCCCATCCCCTTCATGCACCACGATATGTAAACGAAATCCACGATTATATATATGACAGCCGGCAACTCAATCGACCTTCCCCAAGTCCCCACAGAACAGACAGCCTTTCCCCCTGACCTACCCCCACCAGCCAACTAATCCATTCTCTAATGCCCCCAACCCCTCACGTGGAATGCTGTTTCCTCCCCCCACACATCCGACATCCCCCCCCCTCCAGAATCGTCTATCCCTCAGTACCAGCCTGTAGGAAAAATTTACCATGCAGGAACCGGACATCCCCTCGGGACCATGGGATGGAGCCTCATCTTACTGAAACAAAGCCAATGATGCCCCAATCATACATAGGGAAGACCCCCTCCATCGGCTCTACTCCCTTACCCACTAGCAGCTTACACAAAAACCCCCACCCTGAGTTTCCCTGGCTCCTAAGCCATGCCAATGCTGGCAACACTGTCTCACACTCCCACAACTCTGCAAGCCCATACAAATGCCCTAGTATTTTATGCACCAGTCCATCGGTCCCCTACAGAATCCCCCAACTCACATCAACTCCCACCTAATTAAAATGCATTTAACTCGCCAACACAGGTCCAGTAGCCACAACCCCTTCCTCCCTGCCATGCCAGCAGCATCACCACCCCAAGCCCCATAAGAATCTGAACACCCTCTTTAGGATATGAATGATCATGGGCCCCATTAAGGGGTACACGGCAGCCAAAATATCAGATTTTTCTGAACAGCAGGACATTCAAATTCAAACTTTTTCTCTATAAGTATTACAATGCTGAGTTTACAAATTTGGTTATTGTGGGTTTACATGTAGTAAAATAATAATTACAGAGTGTACCACTAGAACGCCTAGCATGGCTAGGCATTTCGGGCAGACTTATATTAAATCTTAGGTTTAAAAATGTTACAAAAATTATGAGATAAGTTGGTATTATGGCTAAGTGACTAAATACTAGTGTGAGTTTTTGCAAAAGTGAATGCTTTTGTTTTGGCACTATACATAGTTTCGTATTGGAGATCACAGGGCCCAACTTTGACTAGTTAAGATTCGTTATTTTGAGAGTGAGATTGATATTTTCTGTTTATGGTCAAATGGGTGGTGAGTGTAAGTGTGAAACCACCAGGTGGTATTCGTATTATTAGTTGACGGGTGCATCAGGGAGATAAGATGTTTTCTGATGGTAGTTTTGAAGGTGATGAAGGGATCGCAGTTTTGGAATTTTCAGGTAGGGTGTTCCAGTTTTAGGGCCTTTGGACATTACATTGAATTTTTGTAAAATTTTAGTCGGACACGGGGAATGTCGTAGAGATGTTTGTGTCTGGTGTTGCCTGTGGGTTCTGTCACAACTATCAAGAAAGCGTTTTAGGTTCAAGGTTAATATTCGAATTTAAGGTCCTGTAGATGTAGATTGCACAGTAGTAAGTGTGGATGTACTGAACAGGGAGTAAGTTTAGATCTATGAAAATGGGGGGGTGTGTTGCCAGGGATGGGATTTAGTGATTATTCTTATGCAGCTTTTTGTTGGATTATTATTGTCTTTAGGTGTGTTGCTGCAGTTGATCCCAAGCACAAATAGCATAGGTGAGGTATGGATATATAAGGAATGGTATAAATGTGAGAAGGGCAGTTTGCGGCACGAGTATCGTACTTGGAGAGGATCCCAACCGTTTTGGATACTTTTTTGGTTATGTGTTGGGTTATGGGTGCTGAAGTTCAGGTTGTTGTCCCAGGTATAGGCCTAGGAATTTGCCCTCATTATGCCTGGTATTAGAGTGTTTCGATCTTTAAAGTTAATTGCGCATCTCCTGCTCTGCTACCAAACATAATGTAGTAGGTTTGTCAACGTTAAGCGTAAGTTTATTGGCTGTCATCCAAGTCGATATTTTTATCAGTTCCTCATTAACAATGGTTTGAGGGTTTTCAAGATTAGGGTGAGAGGGTGACATAAGTCGTGTTGTCAGCAAAGAGAATGGGGTTCAGGTGTCGAGATATGTTTGGAAGATCATTGATGTAATATGGAAGAGCAGGGCACCAAGGACACTTCCCTGCGGAACTCCAGTATCAAGTGGCTGTGTTGTTGATGCTGTGTCTTTAATGGTGACATACTGATACCTATTAGTAAGGTAAGATTTGAAATATGCAAGCGCATGGCCTCTTATACCATAATGGTCAAGTTTGTGGAGTAGGATGCCGTGTCTACTGTGTCAAAAGCTTTTCTTAGGTCAATAAAAATTCCTAGTGGATGTTCCCTTATTTTCCAATGCTGTGTAAAGCAGATCTAGCATTTTTATAATTGCATCGTTAGTGCTTTTATTTTTCCTGAATCCAAATTGGCAGGGGTTGAGTATGTTTTGTGACGTTATAAATGAATATAGTCTCCTGTGCACGATTTTCTCAAAGATTTTGGATAGCAATGGTAAGTTTGATATTGGCCTACAGTTGTTTAAATCTGTAGGGTCACACCTTTATGTATTGGTGTAACCCTTGCCGTCTTGAGTAGTTTCGGGAAGGTGCTAGCTTCTAGTGACTTGTTAAAAAGCAATTAGATAGTATGCGAGAGGACATGGGCCACTCTCTTGTACAATAATGGTGGGACATGAGATAGATTCCCTGAGTTATTTTTGAGTGACTTTATAATCTCGGTGACTTCCGTGGGCTCAGTTGGAGCAAGATAGAAGGAATTTGGGAAATTCCCATCTAGGTAGTCCCCGGCATGGGCATTGGTACGTGGGATTTTATTGGCGAGATTAGAACCTATGGTTGAGAAGAAGTCGTTTATCTTGTTAGCTGTGTCGGTGGTTGCAGTGGTGTTTTATTAGGTTTAGTTAGGACAATATTCTTGTTTTTTTTTCAGTTTGTGGGTCCCTAGAATCTGAGAGAGTGTTTTCCATGTCTTTTTTATATCTCCTCTTGTGTCAGTGAATCTACTGGAGTAGTATAGTTGTTTGGCTTTCTTTATTACTTTGGTGAGGACTGATGAATAGTGTTTAAGAATATCTTTGTGTATTAAGCCCTGTCTATATTGCTTTTCATATTGGTATTTCTTATCAATGGATTTCAGAATGTGCTGGTTAGCCATGGGCAACCAAGCCGTTTGTTTGTGATCTGTTTCGTTTTTATAGGCAATGTTTGTTGTATAGTCTAAGTAGTTTGTTAAGAAAAAATGTCTGTCCAGTCGTCAATACCATTGCCTAATTTACATTCCCGGATTCTCTACCTTCTTCAGACATAATCAAGACCACCCCAAATAGCGTCAATGTCTCAACTGCAAGTCACTCTCAAGCAGCTCCACCACCACCATCGATTACATGTGACGAGCCGCCTCAAAATTTCACCACTGAGATGCTTCACTGCCTTCTTCAATCAAGGAAACGGACCAAATCAGACCTTACCCAAAAGGACCAATCAACAGGAAGGAAAACCACAGCTCCATCACCAAATGAAGCATCCAACACCACCACGCCATCTCCCTCCTCTGCTACCACCATCACCACCGTCGAATCACCTGCTGCCACTCTCACTGCTACCAAAAAAAAAAACCCCCACCTCCAGTCCTTATACTACAAAGGTTACTAAAATTAAGGGAAATACTAAACCAGAAGTACGATCATGGCCTGGCGTCAAGTTCTGCACTGTTGACCAACACAGCAACAGTATGTTCTGCGACGAGCTCTATCAACGAGTCAAAGATGGAACCCAGATCAACACCGCACCACTCGAAACAGCTTGAGGACATCCATGAGTACATTACCGACTATGAGAGAGTGACCCGAATCATCCACGTCCTCCAGGACGAAATTCAGAAACATTTAAATGCTAGTCCCCACTAGCATCACTTCCCATCAGCCACTCACTACGAAACTGAGTTTCTCAGCACTCAGGCCGCGGCCTAAAGCTAGGGTGTGGCTCCACTGGACCCTGTAATGGTCGCTTTCTCGGACCTTTGTGACACTGCCTGCTGCTGTGCAGCTTCATCAGCCGCCCTCGCATCGCCAACTGAGCAGCAGCTGGCATGCCCTTGAAGACACTCCCGTGACTGGGAGCCAAGGCCGGGTCACCATCAGGAAAAAACTTGGGCCGGCAAATGAGCCGGCAAATCTACAACAACAACAACAATCTTCTTCTGATTCTCCCAAAAAATCCTCTTTTCTTTTTTAATAGATGTTTGTTTGTTATTAATTCTTCTGGCATAATTTTTATTTAATTAATTTCTTTCTGTGGAAATTTTTCAGAGCACAACGTACATTATTAAGAAAAGTCTTCGTTATTGTAAGTATATCACTATCAATTGATTCATTAACTAGATTACCCCAGTCGAGACTAGACTGATGTTACCTAAGTCCATTCGAATCAGCAGAACGAAAGTCGGTAATTTTACTGTATTATCCATATTCTCGTTATCTCAAGTAATATTAAAAGCGACAGATTTGTGCAGCAAGCTCTTCAGTGATTTCTAGATTATTTATGAGAGTTTTCGTATTTGACAGAACTATGTCGAACAATTTATTATCCCTGGTAAGTTTTGTTACAAACTCTTTCATAAAGCAGTCCTGAACTACTTCCAGTTAAAATCCCTTACTAATACTATATTATGGTGTCTAGAAGCCCTAACAATTTAGCCCCAAAGAAGTCTCTCTTTGTCGACGTCTAAGCTTATGGGTCAGTAAAATAATTGTTCTTGACTTTCTAGAAATTCTACCCTTAGTCTGTGATTCATGGAACGAATTTTATCCTGTTTTTAATGGGAACAATTTTATTTTGTTGTGCAAAAAAATCACCTTTCC
>NW_026467835.1:0-12883 GCF_026875155.1 Cherax quadricarinatus
CCCCTTTTCTATACAAAGTTCAATAAAAGGGCTCCCAACATTTCCCCCTGGCCCCAAAAACTTACCTACCACCCCTCTCAAAAAATTTTTTTCCCTTTAGCATTCAGGTCCCCTACCCAATTACTCTCTCCTTGGGTTTCAAAGGTCCTTACATTCACTTAAATCCCCCAAAATCCTCTCTCTCCTTCATTCCTCTCTTCCCCGGGGCATAACGCTTTTTTTAATGCCCCATTTTTCCGCATCCAACCACTCTAAAAAGAATAAAAAATTTTCCAAGCGTTTTTTTCGTGAATCTCACTTTATAAAGGGGAACTATGAAAGAAAAGCAGTTATTGTAGGTTTTACAGATAACCTAAAATAACTTTTCCCTATGCCATTATTATTCCTCGCATCAAGATAGATAAAACTGTCTGTTTTCCCATAAAATGTTTTTGAGGCTTTACAATTTGTAGTCCGATTTCAAGATGGGGAAAAATACCCAAAAAATTTTAAAAAAGGGTAATGATTTAAAATACCCAAAAAATGAAATTGAAAAATTTTTTTAAAGTTGCAGAAAAACTTTTTAAAAACCCAAAAAGGGGACAACCTGCCTTATTAAACTAAAAATAGTTGGTTCTCCTTACCATGAAAATTTGGTTAAAGGGCCCTCTCTTTTTAAGATTTTTAATATTAAAGTTGTTTTAAAAAATCTTGATACAGAAAAAAAATTTTTGAAAAAGAATTCCCCCAAAATGCGATAGATGGTCTGTAAGATTCCTTGAAAATTTGCGATAAATTTTTATTAGGGTCTTATGCGGGGTCCTGCATGCATCGTAAGTACATATGTGGGAAAATTTTTGCCAAATAATATGAAATTTTTTAAAATTGTAAAAATAATTTAAATTTATAATGTGTTTTTGGGGGGCACGAAAGTACCTAACGGTAATTATAAAGAAGTATTGAAAAGATATTTTTTTCCAAGGAGTTTGGGTCGCGGATTAGCGTGGTTTGGGAGAGTCACTGACGTTAGTTTGGTGTGTAGGGCGGGGCTTTTGGGTGCTGTTTTTTAATTTAATTTGTATTGTACACTCATTTGTTTATTCAGCTCAAGCCATGGGCTTTCATAGGGCTTACCTGTATGTTCACCCAGGCTCTGACATCTCAGGGTCAGGGGATGAGGATGAAGTAAAAATGGGGTTTTGATGTAATAAAGGCCAACGCGACGGAAGCATGTTAGGGGGCTGAACCCTCCGCCGCTGTGTGACCCCTTTGGGCTTTTAAAATTTAAGGTTTTTCTGTTATTTATGTTATGGTATTAAAAGTACATTTTCCAACTGGGATTTTTGCCTAACCTCTTTTTAACCAACCCTTGAAGTAAAAATACTGGTTTACGCTTTTGTTTTTGATGGATGCCCGGGGTGGCCTGTTTATCCCTGATGGGTGTAACTTTTACCTTTGCCCTTAGACCGGGCTCAACCCCCCCAGCATCCCACATTTTTGCATAACATGGAGGCCTGTATATGGGGGTGGCCCGAAAAGAAAAACTTTCACCATCATTCACTCCACACTGTCTGCCAAAAGGGGTGTTTTTAAACCTACATTTTTTAAACGCAACTTTAAACACCCCCCTTCAAGTGCAGGCACTGTACTTCCCCTCAGACTCAAGTCCGGCCTGCCGGTTTCCCTGACCCCTTCAAAAATGTTACTTTGTCACACTCCAACCACGTAAAAGTATTAAAAACCATTTGTCTCCATTCACCCTATCAAAACACGCCACACATGCCTGCGGGAAGTCCAACCCCCCTCGCACACAAAACCCCTTTTACCCCCCCCCCAACCTTTCCCTAGGCCACCCCTACCCCCCCCTTTTCCTTCCACAAGATGTACACCTGAAGTCATTCTCTTTCGCTCCATTCTCTCTACATTCCAAAACCCCCTCAAAAACCCCTTCCCTCAGCCCTCTGGACAACAGTTTTGGAAATCCCGCCCCCTCCTAATTTCCCCAAACTACGAATTCTTTTATTTAATTCAACCACACATTGCCCTCAACATACATCTCCACTGCCTCCACCTTCTCCTCGCTGCAACATTCATCCCCCATGCTTCACACCCATATAAGAGCGTTGGGTTTAAAACTAAAACCTCATACTTTCCCCCTCTTTGCCTCCAGGAAAAAAGTTCTTTGTCCCACAACCCCTAAGTGCACCATCCCCTTTTTCCCCTCATCAATTCTATGATTCACCTATCTTTCATAGACCCACCCCACACGTCCACTCCCAAAATCGAATACATTCACCTCCCCAATCCTCTCCCCCCCAATCTGTACCCAATCTTTCTCACCTAATTTTTTTGTTACCTCATAACCTTATCTTTTTGTATTCCCTTTAATTTTTTTCTTTTGCACACCCACCAAATTCATCCCCCAATCTTTTTGCAATTTCTCTTCAGAACTCCCAAAGCACATGTCATCAGAAAAGACCTGGACAACCCCACTTTGTGTGTATTTTATTTTTAACTCCCCCCCCTTTCCAAGACTCTCGCTTTTATTTCTTTTACAACCCCTCTAAAAATAAAAAAAACAACCACGGTGACATCACACATCCTTGTCAAAGGGCCTACTTTTACTGGGAAAAAAATTTCCTCTTCCTACATACTCTAACTTGACCTCACATCCTCTAAAAACTTTCATGCTTTCAAAACCCTACCCTTACACCCATAACCTGCAACATCTCCCAAAATTCCCCCCCATCCACCCTTCATAGCCTTTTCAAATCCTAAATGCCACAAAGCCCCTCTTTAGCCTTATCAAAATACTGTTCACTTAAGTTTCACGTAAAACACCTGGTCCACACCCCCCCTACCTTTTCCTAAAGCCTCCTTGTTCATCGCTTTCCTATTCCCGTCTTACCGAAATTCTTTCAATAAAAAACCTCTGAAATACACTTTACCAGGTATATCAGCAGACTTACCCCCCCTGTAATTTTGCACTCTTTTTTATCCCCTTTGCCTTTTAAAAAGGAACTATGCATGCTCTCTGCCAATCCCTAGGTACCTTTCCCTCTTCCATCTTTTTAAATAATTGCACCAAACACTCCAAAACTATTTTCCCCCCACCTGTTTTAAAAACATTTCTACTTTATCCCATCAACCCCGGGCCCTGCCTTACCCCCTTCATTTTCCCCACTCCCTCACGAACTTCCCCCCCCTCAAAAACGGGCTCTTCTTCACTCCTACAAGATTTATTCCTCCTTGCCCTATACACGAAATCAAAACTTCCCTATTTTCATCAACATTTAACAATTCCTCAAAATATTCCCCCCCTTTTCCCAATCCCTTTAAACTCCCATTTAATAATCCCCTCCCTTTTTTTAAACTAACAAATCCATTTGTTCCTGCTTCCTTAACTTTTAATCTCACTCCAAAACTTTTTCTTTTTTTTAAACAAAATTTTTGTAACATCTCACCTCACCATTCATATATATATAATAATTATATATATATATATATATATATATATATATATAATATACATAAAACAAACTTTCATATACATATATATATGTAGTTTAAGTCGATAATTCCAAATAAAAAACTGCTTTGTACTTGAAAACACTCGGAACAAATAAGTTAAAATTGACCCCGGACAACCTCAATAACATTCACAATCATCATGCTACCGCCCATTCTGGGAAACCCAGCCCATTCATCCCCCTTCCCTGCCTTTAACTCCCGTAAACCCCGTAAATCCCGTAATTAAAATTTCTTTAATCCTCATTTAAATCCTTCTCCCATCTCCCCCCATACACCCCTTTTATTCCTACACTTTGCCCCTAAAAATTTTGCTGTTAATGATTAATTCTTTCACTACTTCGCCCTCCATACCCCAAGACAATAAATAAAACTGTAATTATATCCCTCCCGCATTATCTACCATTGATTCACCCCCCCTATGTAAAAGTTTAAAAACCCTAAACACCTGCAACCCCCCCCTCCCACTAACCTTTATTACCTTACCAACCAAAAACCCTTATTAGTTCAATACTTTCCAAAATACCCGTATGGAAAACCTCCTTTCCCGCCACAAGCCTTGCTTTCCCATCCTCCCTTTTCCTTTTTTGGAAAAAAAACCTTTCCAACGGTAAGATCCCATGTAAAAATCTTACATAACTTCCGTACTTTAGGTTTTAAACACAATTTTTTCAAACCCCACAAATATTACGCCAACAACATCAAAAACCCCTTCTACCACGCTACCATCCCTTACCAATCCACCCCATCCCAATTTTTTCCCCAATTAATATGTAAAGTCTCTCATGTTTTGATGACCCTAACATTGCCTCCCTATTAAAACTCCCTCCCCCCACCCCGTTCATATCCGACGTATCTTATGAAGTCCGCCCCCCTCCCCCCCCCCCCGCTTATTTACGTTTCAAATACACACTCTAACCCTTTTTTACAACACTATAAGACCCAGCCCCCTGGGCCCAAACCCGGGAGTGTGAAAACAGCTCTACCAACCATTCGTTTTCCTACCCCAAGTGAATCTAAAAATCCCCTTTTTTGAAACCTTTTGTACCCCTATAAGTATCAATATTTACTGAAAAATGCAAAAGTTTACTATAAAAATGGGACATTCGTTGTAATCACCATTAAGCAAATTTAAGTGGGCAGCTCGAAAACCCACTAAGGCGCTTCAGTAACAATTTCCAAAATACGCACGAATTTATTTGTTGTCTAATTTGATATCACTTACAAAACATCACATACAGTATTGGTCCACCTTTTTTCCCCCTTTCAATACTTCACATTCCTCCTTTAACCCATCCTTAAATCCATATCCCTTCGTTTTCCCTTATTATTGACACCAAAAACCCTTTTTCAAAAACATTCACTAATTTTTTCCCACCCGAGGCAATCCTGTTACCACTTAAAAAATCTTGTGTCATCAAATACCAACAATGCCACCCCCCCCCCCCACCCTTTCGTCCCCAAACCCCCTTTTGCTCAAAAGACCTAATTCCTTATAAAGGGACCCTGAAACACGCAAAAAATTTTTGTAAAGGGGGAAAAACCTGACGTACACCCTTCTCATCTGAATTTGTTCTCCTAACCTTCCTTTTTCCTCACCCAAAAGGTTTCATCTTGATACTTTAAAATTTGGCCCATGAAAAAATTTCCTCTCCAAACCCCTGCCCTAAAATCTTCCAAAACGTTCCCTTTTTCTACCTTCATTGCCCCTCTATCATACCTACACCCCCCCCCTCCCAATTTTACTTTTTTCTTCAATAAAACTTCTAATAAACCCCATCCCCTCATCATGATTTTCCTGCACCCATATTGTCCCTTATCAATCACTTTACCCAGGCCTTTTTTATTCTTTTTAGCTAAATTTTTTGAAAAAAATTTAAATCCCACACAATAACAAAATAGCACTAGTCTTTGCTTTTAAATGGCCAACCTTTGGGCACTGAACACCAAAAAGCCACCTTTGCTGGGGCCCCTAAAACCCCGATCCCGCTTAAAGGGATATGAATAATTTTAAAAAAACCCTTTAAAACGCTCCGTTTTGAAGAAAAAAGCCACTGGCAACCCATCAACCCGGGTGCCTTACCTAATTGTTCCCGGTAAAGTTTCCCCATGTCCACCCCCCCCCCCGTTATGGGCCCCTTCCCAAAAACGAATCGATCATGCTCTGTCAACTCACACTGCAAAAAACCTTCCAATTGACTGTAATGCTTTTTTGCTTTTCCCACACTTTGCGTTTTCAACTTAACCCAAGCATAAATATACCCACCATACCCCAGTGTCGTAAAACCCCTGATCCATTTTATACCCTTCATCCCTACCTGATCATTAAACCCCATTAACTCCATTCCCTTGTGAGTCTGTGTTGACTCGGCCCCCACCACGCCGAGGGCCATCCCCCCACAAAACCTCCTCAATCCCCCCTTAAGTCTTTCCCCTAAAACCTCCATTTTGTAAATTCCCGATATTTTCCTTAAAATTTCAATTTCAATAAAAGGATAAAAAGCATTAATTTGTGCAAAAAATTCGCGCAACTGCCCCCCTAAATATTTTTGAAAACCGTATTGTATCTGTTATATTCGTCCCTCGATTAAAAAATATTCCTTTAAAACGTTTTTTAGCTATCGTTTTTCCCCAATTAACCATGACAACATCCCCCGGTGCTTTTTTCCACTAAACAATCCCCCATATGTACAAAAGAAAAATACTATCCTCTTCCTTTAATAACTTTTCATTCAATTTCCAAAAAGTGGGCCCCTCCAGGCACACCCTCAATACCACATCTATTACAACCCCCTTTTGTCCAAAAAAAACCCCATTACACATTATCCTCCACACAGTAACCGCACAAGGGATGTACTTTGGGCCAACCTGCCCCTAACCCCTTTAATGAAGTATGCTCCATCCCTTCCCCCACACACACCTTTAACCCCACCCCGGTCAAAATATCCCCCCAATATACCCAAACAAAAACCCCCCACCTCTTGGGCCACGTCTTTACACTATCATGCAATTCCAATTCTGCCTATTATTGCAACATTCGGTAAACCCCGTAAAAAAAAGACCATACACCCGAACAAATTTTGTTTTTAATACTCACTCACCCTCCTGGGCCCTATCACATTTCTAAAATAATGGAACCCTACCCCAGGTTCCATCCACTCTAATTACCCTCCCCTCCCCCCCTTCACTATGCCTTTTAAATAAAACGGGCTATTTTTTCCTTTTCCAAAAAGGCAGCCCCCCTTTTCAAACGTGCGCATGTTCAATTAACATTATAAACCCCTCTATCCAATCATAACCAGCTTAAAATTATGTCCTGTAAGAATACCACACCACACCAAGTCGCACCAAAAACTCATTAAACCCCTTAAAACTTCCCCTCAGCTCTCAACCCGTAATATTTATAAAAACATTGAATTCAAAAAATGGTTTTCCTTTTTTCCCTGGGTTGACTTTTCACCATTTCGTTTTGCAACACCCCTGTCCCTCCCTTCTTTTTGGGGAAACACTTTGCAAACCTTGATCCTTGGGTTCACCTTCCCCCTCTTCTGTACCCCCACCAAAACTTTTTCCCAGGGCGTTGGGCAGGGGTTTGCCATCATCAAATCCATGAGTGCATCCTCTTTGTGCCTGCCTCCCCCTGCATTTTTCATCAGATCACCGTCCTGATGCCCCCCACCTCTACTGCATGCACCCTTTAATCCTTTTTGACTCTCTCGTCGACAAAACCCTCATCCCACCCTACCATATTCCAGCCCTCCCTGCACTAAGCCTTGGGGCTTCCCCCCCCCCATCTAGGACCGATTCCTCTAGCAAGACATCCAAAACCTTTACCAAAGATCCGCCTTTTTTCACCCCAAATTTGATGTCTCTCCCCAAAAACCTGTTAACCAACGACTGAATTCTCCCCTTTTAGCGTTACAACGGCGATTCGACTCCTTTTTTTTCCACCTCCTCACTCCATGACAACCGTTTTTGGGGGGCGTAGGAAGAACTGTTTTCGCTCATTGCCTACCCGCCCACTGTTGCTGTTGCCATTTCGTTGTGCCGGGGACCCACTTCTTTCCCCCATGCACCGGTGTGGTCATATGACCCACATAGCCGACACGTACGTTGTTGCCCCGCATACGTTTTCAAACTTGAGTCCCCTAAAACCTTCAACACAAAAATGAAAGGGAAAAGAGGTTTGAAGGGGTCATTTTAACAGTATATTCCTTTCCACCACCTGCATACGGTCCAGTTGCCCCTCTCCCCCTGTGGTACTAACCTCCATAGGGACCAAATTCACTGCTAAATCAAAAACAGTCCCTCAAAAGGCACATTCCCGATTTTCACCCAAATGTAGTGTCGAGATACATCATGGGTCGCCCGACACAGTGTATTAAGGTATGATGTCCCTGATACTTGTCGACCCCTGCCTCGTAACTCGTGCAGCTCATTTTAACGAAAAATTTTGTCGTTTTCCCTTGATGCGACACCACTTTTCTCCCATTTGCTATACCATAGGTACCGAATTCGCTGGTAAAATAAAAACCATGTTGGGTCCCCTGAAAAGCCCCACGGAAAAACTCAATGGAAAAGGTTGATTTTTCTTCTGCTATTCACGGCATGTGGAGAAAAAAAAGTTTTTCCAACCAAAGCTAGGGGCAGCTCATCAGGGAAACTGCGCAAAAACAAACTCAAACAGGAGCGTCCAGAAAACCCCCAAAATTGCCCGGCTATTTCATCTCATATTTAGTTAAAAAATTTACAGTAGGATCGTAGGGCCCCCCCTTCAAGGGATTTCGCCTTTTGGGATTCCACTAATTCAAACATTTCAAACATGAAACCTCTATACATCCCCCCCCTCCACCCGACTTTCTAATACGGCACCGCAGGCCACCTGGGTTTGTTTACATTCTCCATGAGCATCACCTCAAATTTTGTCTGGAAACATTCCAAAATTTCCAATGTTTTAAATTTTTAATATTTTAGATATCGGGCATACTAGAACGAAAAAGGGTAAAGCAGCTGGAAATGACGGTTCAGACAAAATGTTAAAAGCGGGGGGGGGGGGGGGATAAGTTTTGGGTGGTTAGTATTTTTGTTTAATGATGTATGAAAAAGGGGGAAAGGGACCTAGGAATTTGGTGAAGAGCGGTATATCCCTTTATATAAAGGAAGGGGGACAAAGAGATTGCAAATATTATAGAGGAATAAGTTTACCGAGTACAGTGGGCCCTTAACTACATGGATCGATTAAGGATAAATCTGACTAGCGATACATTTAAAAACAAAAAAATTTTCCTCAACTAGCCTTAAAAAAAACCCCACCAGCGCTATTATTCCGTACCAACCCCGTCCACTTTGGCCTGACACGCCTCACTTGTCCCTTGGGGGTTTTGTTTAAAAAAGCCACCACCAGCCACCGCAGTCCCCCCCCCCCCCCATACACCCAAATGGAACATTTTTATATTATCCACCTTTGTAGTGATTTCACCGCAAAATAAATCACCATGGGGCCCCCAAGAAAATTTTTATGCCAACCCTCGCAAAAATGGTGAGAATTACATGGAGATGAAGAAAGAATCATTTCTAAGTATGAAAGTGGGGTGCGTGTCTCTGAGTGGTCAGGGGTATAATAAACCCCAATCAACCATCGCTACTGTTTGGTAAGAAAAAAGGCAATCAAGGAAGCTGTTCTTGCCAATGCAGCTGCTGCTGCCCACAGTCAGCTGTTTTGTTGCGCACCACCATCAGCTGTTTACCGAAATGTGGAGAGTGTGTTGTTAGTGGCTTAAGTGAAACAATTTCCGAGAAACGTTAACCCCGGGGTTAGCCACCCGGTAACCCAAGAAAGCAGTGCATCTCGAGGACTTCAATTATTTCCAATTGGGGCCCTTTAATCTTGTCCCCAGGGTCGACCCACACCAGTCGACTAAAAACCCAGGTACCATTTTCTGCTAGGGGAACAGGGGCAACAGGTGTAAGGGAAACACGTCGAAATTTTCCACCCGTCGGGAATCGAACCCGGGGCCCTCCCGGGGTGAACGGGAGCTTTAGCCACCAGGCCACCAGGCCACCACCAGCATGGTACAACGAATTTAAAACTAATAAATAAAAAAACAAAATTAAAAAATACAAATTAAAAAAGCACCAGTTCTCACTGAATTGCACTTGGTCTAATATAGTGAATTTGGGATTGACTATGTATTGAGGTAGAAAACTATAGTACAACAAATTTAGGCTAATAAAATAAAAAAAACAAATTACAAATGCACCCGTCTCTCACTAAAATTGCACTATGGTCTAGTATAGTGAATTTTGGGATTTACTATGTATTGAGCTAGATGACTAGAGTAAAACTTTTGATTAATCTTAATATAATGAAGGAACAAGACTTCAATTTTAAATGCACAAGGCTTTAAAGTAATTTGGGAAACTGGGATTTTGTCCAGGTTTTTCGGGGAAATTATACGCGGGAAAGGGAAAATATAAATGACCTTAAGGGGACAGGAGCCATATAGGGGAACAAGTGTGTCAAAGATAAGATAAAACCAATATTGCAAAACTGAAATACTGCAGGAAAAGCAAAAAAGGGAAAATCCAATAGCAATACTGGGAAAATTACCAAAAACAACTGTGGGAGCTCCTTGTTGGTGCAGGGATGATAGAAGTAAAACAGGGAAAATCACCAACAGGGGAATCAGTCACAGAACCCCGGCAAGCGGGGAAACCCGCCTGTTTACCTGGGTTTCCGGGGAAGGGTTTTGGGGGGGAAAACCCCCCCGCGGGCCCGGTCGTGACCAGGCCCCCGGGGGTCAGCCCTGATCAAACCCGGTGTTGCTGCTGGCTCCGCAAACCAATTCGAGCCCAGCCCGGCTGTCAGGAACTGACTTTAGGTGCTTGCCAGTGCAAGTTGAGATGCCAGGGGGCTGTTGGAATCCCTCTTATGTGTGCACATACTATGCACTGGTATCGCTGGGATGGGAAATCTGGAAAAACAGATGGGCATGCAAAAATGACCACCCTAGAAAATGCCATGCCCATATGACAACAAAAAATGCAAACTCCCCCTTCCCGTAATTTTTCCCCCCCTGAAATGTGAACCTTTTCAGTACAGGGAAAAACTGTGCTATAACTTAAAATTTCCCGGATACCATCTAAAGGGGACAAAAAGATACAAAAAATCCAGGCCATGGGGAAAACCCCGGTACCCCCCACCCCTCAAAAGGGGGAGTTTTTTAGTGCCAGGGAAAGGAAAAAAAAAATGGCAGGAAATGGCAGAAAACTACACCCAAATCCAGTCATTCCGGGGTGGAACCACAGCATGGCCCCCCCACTCCAAACCCCAAAAGATACAGAACTAATGCCGGAAAAAAAAACCCCCCCCGTACCAAAAATACCACCTTTCCCATAAAAATTCTTCTTTTTCAAATAACGGGTCTAAAACCCGCAACAAACAACAAAATACCCTTTTATACCTGGACTGCTTGCAAAGGCAAAGGCAATGTTTGGCTTTTACTGAGACCCCCATAAAAGGGTCACTTGGACAAAGAAATATGGATCCCGGTTACAACCTATCAGAGTGACAGATGACAGGCAAAAAGGGGGGGGTTTTCCTGTACTTGCAGAGTCACTGTTTGCACGAACTGCTTAAATGCCTCAAAAAGTAGTGGAATTTTAGCATAAAGGTCGAGAACCAAAAAAAACCCAGTCATTGTGGTAGTCTACAAGCCCCGGATGCAACATCCCAGCAAAATTTCCCGGAAAAAGCTGTTAAAAATTGACCACGCTGGAAAAATTTCTTCCGCTCCTGCACCCAAAATCTTGCTTGGGGGGTTTCAACTTAAGGGCCCCAAAATGAGGAAAATAAAAAATATTTGGGGCGAATAAACCAGGAGGACTTGATGAAAACCCCCTCCACGAGCTTTTAAATCTCTCACAAAACAATTTTTTAAAACCCCAAATAAAAGAGCCTACAACAGAAATACTAACCCCTCTTCACTAAAATGATGATCTGATAAGAAAAGTCACCATATCAAAAACAAAATACTCAGATCACAACATAATTGAGGTTCAGACATGTATGCGTTGAGCCCCAGACCGACAAAAATGAGACTAGTCACGAGGGAGCATTCACCAAAATTTCAACTTCAATAACAAAAACATAAATGGGACCAAGTAAACCAAGTCCTAACCGATATAAGCTGGGAAGATACACTAAGCAACACAGACCCCAACTTATGCCTAGAACAGATTAAAACTCGGTGGCACTCGTGTATGCACAAGGCTTATTCCTCTAAGAAAAAGGGGGAGTAGATGTAAAATAGAAAGAGACAGGCGCTCCCTTTACAGGCGACGGAAAAGAATAACAGAGGGGCTAAAAGAGGTCAATATATCTGAAATGCGTAGGGAGACACTGGTCAAGAAATAGCAAGCATCGAACTTAAGCTAAAAGAAATCCTTTAGGAGTCAGGAATCGCGGGGAAAAACTAAAAGCCATAAATGAAATCGAAAGAAACCCAAAGTATTTCTTCTCCCATGCCAAATCAAAATCGAGAACAACGTCCAGTATTGGGCCCCTACTTAAACAAGATGGGTCCTACACAGATGACAGCAAGGAAATGAGTGAGCTACTCAAGTCCCAATATGACTCAGTTTTTAGCAAGCCGCTAACCAGACTGAGAGTCGAGGCTCAAAATGAATTTTTTATGAGAGAGCCACAAAATTTGATTAACACAAGCCTATCCGATGTTATCCTGACGCCAAATGACTTCGAACAGGCGATAAATGACATGCCCATGCACTCTGCCCCAGGGCCAGACTCATGGAACTCTGTGTTCATCAAGAACTGCAAGCCTTTTCCATCCTATGGAGAGGGAGCATGGACACGGGGGTCGTCCCTCAGTTACTAAAAACAACAGACATAGCCCCACTCCACAAAGGGGGCAGTAAAGCAATAGCAAAGAAAAACAAACCAATAGCACTAACATCCCATATCATAAAAATCTTTGAAAGGGTCCTAAGAAGCAAGATCCCCCACCCATCTAGAAACCCATCAGTTACACAACCCAGGGCAACATGGGTTTAGAACAGGTCGCTCCTGTCTGTCTCAACTATTTGGATCACTACGACAAGGTCCTAAATGCACTAGAAGACAAAAAGAATGCAGATGTAATTTTATACAGACTTTGCAAAAGCCTTCGACAAGTGTGACCATGGCGTAATAGCGCACAAAATACGTGCTAAAGGAATAACAGGAAAAATCGGTCGATGGATCTATAATTTCCTCACTAACAGAACACAGAGAGTAGTCGTCAACAGAGTAAAGTCCGAGGCCGCTACGGTGAAAAGCTCTGTTCCACAAGGCACAGTACTAGCTCCCATCTTGTTC
>NW_026467836.1:0-13084 GCF_026875155.1 Cherax quadricarinatus
GTTTTTGCGAGGAATAATTTAGAGAGAAGTAAATAAGGAAGATGATTGTTATAGAAGCAGTTAGGCCTGAGAGATCTAAAACCCCTATGATAAAGAACGTAGATAAGTATTTTATGGAGCAATTGCAAGTAAAACAGACTGCTGATGTTGTAGTGGCAGGCTTAGGCTTGGTTACAAGTACTTCTGGCAGTTTGGGAGACACACGATGATGATCAAACTAAATGTAAATTTATGTGATCAGGCCTATGGTCACTCTCTTGAACACTATGTGCTTAATTGTCCACTTATTGAGGAAACACAGAGACAGACAGTATAATAACCAATGTGACATGTCAAGATATCTTATTAATGAAATAAAAATACCAGAATTTTATAAGCAAATTTCCTAAATTGCTTGTAACAGATAAGTGAACTATAGAATGTAGATATAAATCCATATGTATTCCTGTTAACCCTTTGGGGCCTAGTTTCCTAGGCCATTTGTGTATCCACATGCTTTTGCGCTACCGTCCACGGATGGATATGGGGTGCACAATAAACTAGCCACTTCGATGGCAAAATCTAATCTTTTTCTAGTATCAGTCTCCTAGCACAAGTCTGCTAGTACCCCCTCTGCTAGTACCAGTCTGCTAGTACCAGTCTTCTATTTTTTCAGTCTCCTAGTACCCGTCACCTACTACCAGTCTGATAGTCCAGTCTTCTAGTATCAGTCTCCTAGCACCTGTCACCTACTACCATCTGATAGTACCAGTCTCCTTACCAGTTGCTAGTACCATCTGCTAGTACCCATCTGCTAGTACCAGTCTTTAGTATCAGTCTCCTAATACCTGTCACCAACTACCAGACTGATAGTACCAGTCTTCTAGTATCAGTCCCTACACCTGTCACCTACTACCAGTCTGCTAGACCGTCTTCTAGTATCAGTCTCCTAGTAAACCCGTCACCTACTACAAGTCTGCTAGTACCAGTCTTTTAATATCAGTCTCCTAGTACCTGTCCCCCTACTACAAGTCTGCTAGTACCATCTGCTAGTACCAGTCTTCTAGTATCAGTCTCCTAGTACTTGTCACCTACTACCATCTTCTAGTACCAGTCTGGTAGTACCAGTTTCTAGTATCAGTCTCCTAGTACCTGTTTACCTACTACCGTCTGTGCACCAGGGCTGCTAGTACCAGTCTACTAGTACCAATCTTCCAGTATCAGTTTCCTAGTACCTGTAACCTACTACCAGTCTGCTAGTACCAGTCTGATGGTATCAGTCTGCTAGTACCAGTCTTCTAGTATCAGTCTCCTATAAATAGTGAAATGTGTACCTCTTCAGTACAGAAAGACTGTGCTTTAAATTAAATTGCCAGGCATACCATCTAAAGGGACAAAAAGATACAAAACATCCAGGCCATGGGAAAACCTGGGTAGCCACAGCCACTCAAGAGGGAGAGGTTTTTAGTGCCAGGAAGGAAAAAAAACTGGCAGGAAATGGCAGAAATCGTAAACCCCAAAACCAGTCATTCCTGGAGTGGAAACCACAGTCGATGGCCTCCACTCCAAACCAACAGATACAGATACTAATGCCGGAAAAAAAATCCCCCCCCAGTACCAACAATACCCCAAGTCCGATACTTCTTCTTTGCAAATATACAGGGTCTAAAGCCAGCAACAAACAACAAAAAACCTTTCATCCGTGGACTGCTTGCAGAGGCAAAGGCAATGTTCGCGGCTTTCACTGAGCCCCACATAAAGGATCACTTGGACAATGAAATATGGATCCCAGGTTACAACCTATACAGATGTGACAGAGTGAACAGGCAAAAGGGGGGGGTTGGCCTGTACATTGCAGAGTCACTTGTTTGCACAGAACTGCTTAATGCCCAAATGACGTAGTGGAAGTTTTAGCAGTAAAGGGGCGAGAACCAAAACATAGTCCATTGTGGTAGTCTACAAGCCTCCGGATGCAACATCCCAGCAATTCCAGGAACAGCTGTTAAAAATTGACCACTGTCTGGGAAATCTTCCAGCTCCTGCACCCAACATCTTGCTCCTGGGGATTTCAACTTAAGGCACCTAAAATGGAGGAATATAGCAAATAATATTGTTGCAGTAATAACACCAGGAGGCAGCTCTGATGAAAACTCACCCCTCACACGAGCTTTTAAAAACTCTGCACAAATTCAATTTAAACCAGCAAATAAAAGAGCCTACTAGACTGGAGAATACACTAGACCTCATATTCACTAACAATGATGATTGATAAAAATGTCACCATATCAAAAACAATATACTCAGATCACAACATAATTGAGGGTTCAGACATGTATGCGAGGAGCCCAAGACCGACAAAAGAGACTAGTTCACGAGGGAGCATTCACCAAATTCAACTTCAATAACAAAAACATAAAGTGGGACCAAGTAAAACCAAGTCCTAACCGATATAAGCTGGGAAGATATACTAAGCAACACAGACCCAAACTTATGCCCAGAACAGTTAACTCGGTGGGCACTCGATGTTATGCACAAGGCTTATTCCTCTAAGAAAAAAGGGGGAGTAGATGTAAAACAGAAAGAGACAGGCGCTCCCTTTACAGGCGACGGAAAGAATAACAGAGCGGCTAAAAGAGGTCAATATATCTGAAATGCGCAGGGAGACACTGGTCAGAGAAATAAAGCATGAACTTAAGCGAAAAGAATCCTTTGGAGTCGGAAAACGCGGGAAAACTAAAAGCTATAAATGAAATCGAAAAAAACCCAAAGTATTTTTCTCCTATGCCAAATCAAAATCGAGAACACGCCCATTTTGGGGCCCCCTATTTAAACAAGAGGGCCTACACAGATGACAGCAAGGAAAAAGATAAAGCTATCAAGCCCCAATATGACTAGTTTTTAGCAAGCCGCTAACCAGAGAGGTCGAAACAAAATGATTTTTTATAAAAGACCCACAAATTTGATTAAACAACCCTACGATTTTAAATCCTGACCCCAAAATGACTTCGAACAGGCGTAATGACATGCCCATGCACTCTGCCCCAGGGCCAAAATATGGAAGTCTGTGTTCATCAAAAACTGCAAGAAGCCCCTATCACGGCCTTTTCCATTATGGAGGGGACATGGAACGGGGGTCGTCCCTCAGTTACAAAAAAACAACAGACATAGCCCCACTCCAAAAGGGGGCGTAAAGAACAAAAAGAATACAGCCAATAGCCTAACATCCTATAAAAAAAAAATTTTTGAAAGGGTCCAAAAAGAAAGATCACCACCCATCTAGAAACCATCTTTAAAAAACCCGGGCAACAGGGGTTTTTGAACGGTCGTCCTGTCGCTCAACTACGGGTCACTACAAAAGGTCCTAATGCAAAAAGACAAAAAGAATGCGATGAAAATAAATTTTGCAAAAGCCTTCGACAATGGGGACCTGGGTAATAGGCACAAAACGCGCGCTAAAGGAATAACGGGAAAAAATGGTCGATGGTTAAAAATTTTTTTCCTCATAACAGAACAAGAGTTACCTCAACAGAGTAAAGCCCCGCGGCAGCTCGGTGAAAAGCTTTTCCACAAGGAAAGTATAGCCCCATCTGGTTCCTATCCTTATCCACATAACAAGGATGTCAGCCAAAAGCCCGTGTTTCCTTTGCAGATGCACCCAAAACTGCTGACTTGTCTTCATTGCAGACACTGCAAGGCCCAGGGGGACATCAACCAAATCTTTCAGGGGGCTGCAAAAAAACAATTAAAGTTAAAACGATGGGAAATTTCAATTACCGATATGGAAAAAACAGGGGAAATTAAATCTTATCAGAGTACAAAACAAATTCTGGTCACAAAATAGAGCGAAACACCAAGTCAAAGAGGGAGTGATTATGTCGGGGACTCACCTTAAAGGCCAAAACATTTATCAATCGATCTACTAGAAAAATGACAGGATGGTAAAGAACCTTAAAAAACTGGGGAGGCCAACCCCATATGCCTTTTTTGGTCACTTGTTCTATCTGCGGGATATTGCTGCCTCTAACAGACCTTTCAAGGCAGGTAAAATTGCCGCCCTAGAAAAGTCAGAAAATTTTCAGGGCAGCTAACGGAGATAAAAACCCCCAATTACTGGAGCGCTTGAGGTTTTAAACCTTTTTTCCCCTGGACGAGGAGGGAGAGATACATGATTATTACCCTGGAAAATCCTAAGGGGCTTACCAAAATTTGCCCGGGGAAAAAATCACTCACTACGAAAGCAAAAGACTTTGCAGACGTTTGCACCATCCCCCAATGAAAAGCGGGGTGTCACTAGCACTTTAAAGAAATACAATAAGGTCGGGGGCCCGGGATGTTCAACTGCTCCAGCACAATAGGGGGATTACCAACAGCCCCCTGGCAGTTTCAAGTGGCACTGGACAAGACCTAAAGTCATTCCTAAATCACCGGGCGTGGCCTACGTTGGTTTGCGTGCACCAGGCAACAGTGGTTGTCGGCGCTGATCCACCAGGGGGGCCCGGTCACAGACCGGGCGGCGGGGGCGTTGACCCCCCCAAACTCTCTCCCGGTAAACTCAGGGACCCGTCACCTACTACCCGTCTGCTAGTACCAGTCTGGTACCAGTCCGCTAGGTCCGTCTGCGACCGTCTGCTAGTACCGCTTCAAACAATCCCTAGCCTGTCACCCACTTCCCTTTGCAGGTGCCCGCTCCTAGTACCCCCCTACAATGTTGCTAGCACCAGTCTCCCGTTCCAGCGGTACCGGTCTCCTAGTACCCGTCTGCTTTGCCAGTCTGCTGTACCTCTTCTGTATCAGTTCTAGCACCTGCATTTATTCCAGTCTGTTTTCAGTCTCCTGTACCAGTCTGCTAGTACCCCCGTCTGCAATACCATTGCTGTTCCGTCTTTAGTATCATTCTTCTAGTAATGTCACAAAAATACCTTGCTGTACCATCTGCTATACCATCTGCTGTACCGTCTTTGTTCAGTTACTATACCCCTTTCCCCACTAAGTGGCTAGTCCCGTTTCCCGTACCAGTCTGCTAGTACCAGGGCTGCTAGTACCAGTCTTTTAGTTCAGTCTCCCATACCCGTCACCTACTCCTCGCTAGTACCCGCCCTAGTCCAGTCTGCTAGTACCGTTCCTAGTACCTAGATATAAACCCCTCTTCTAGTATCTGTCTTTCCCCCATACCTTAACCTATACAGTCTCTAATGCCAGTTCCTATGTCATCTCCTAGTACCTGTACCTACTACAGTCTGCAGTCCAATTCCCCAAAACCATCTGCTAGTACCGTTTCTGCATCAGTCTCCTAGTACCTTTCCCTACTTCAGTCTGCTAGTTCTTCCCAGTACCAGTTGCTAGCCCAGCCCATGTACCGTTGCTAGTACCAGTCTGCTGTACCCGTCTTCAGTTCAGTCTCCTGAACCCCCGTCTACTACCAGTCTGCTGTACCCAGTCTGAGTACCCGTCTGCTAGTACCAGTTGCGTCCAGTCTTTAGTATCAGTTTAGTACCGTCCCCAACTACCGTCTGCTGTACCAGTCTGCTAGTACAAGTTTTTAGTTCATCCCTTTGTCCGTCTCCCACTACCATCGATAGTACCAGTCTGCTAGTACCCGTCTGCTCATATCATCTTCTAGCATCAGTCTCCTGTACCCCGTCACCTACTACCAGTCTGCAAATAACAGTCTCCTGGTACCAGTCTGCTGTACCAGTTGCTGTCCCCGTCTTTATTCGCCTCCTGACCTGTCAACTACCATCTGCTGTTCAAGTCTCCTAGTACCAGTTGCTAGTACCCTCTGCTAGTACCCCTTTCTATTTTCAGTCTCCGTACCCTGTCACCAACTACCAGTCTGCTAGTACAGTTCCTAGTTCCAGTTGAGTCCAGTTGCATTCGCTGCCCGGATGAGGTAGGGGAGGGCGTGCTTTGCACCCTCTCGTTTTCCCATACGAGTTTCAACAACAAAAATTTGGCGCCAGGTGTGCCAAGGGGAGTGAATACTGTGGGCATTGAACTCTTGTGGGTTTAAAGCCTTCGTGGATGTGTTATTGCCCAAAAAATTTTAAAAGGAATAAGGGATAGAGCGAGGATTTGTAAACTGGGACTGAAATGTGTTTTTAGAATATTCGTGAAAAATGCTAAAATGCCCCAAACCCCAAATATGCGAGGCTTTTGGGTCGTTACCAAGATGTCAGCTTAAAAAACACTGGCAGTGAGGGGCAAGTTTACGGATGTACATACATTATTCGTGGGAAAAAACCCGCAAAAGTGCCTTTTTAGGCTGAGAAGTAATATTCAAATGTTTTTTTGAACGTTATGGAACTGACATCAGCCCACTGGCAAATGGTAAAAGGAGCTTACACGGGATTTCCCGAGGGTTATTTCAAACTCAAGATGCTAAGACATCCTTACCCTTTGTATGTTATCTCAGAGTTCAAACCCCGGTAATGGTACGTGTGCGGGAGAGAAATACAAACCACTGTGTGGCGAATATACCATATGGGGGCAGACTGTGGCAAGCGGATAGGCTCCTGGGTGGGGAAGGGGCGGAGCCTCTGGCATGAGAACCGATGCCCAAGGAAGAACGGATGCAAAGGAGGAGGGCGTGGTCGAGTGGAGTGAAGAGGGGGTGGCTCCTGTGGGGAAGGGGAAAGGGGAAAGGTGATCCTGAATACCCGGCCCATCAAAAATCGTTGTCAAAATGAGGAGGGGCAGGGGGGCATGATGAAAACTATTTAGGAGGAGTTGGAACGGTACAAGGCTTTTTCATTTTATGGAGGGGGAGTCACAGGAGCAGGGGAAACCCGGGTTCGGCAAAGTGTGTGTGGTGGGGGGTTACAGGTGGGCCCCTTGATGACAGTGCGAGTGCCATGGAAGGGGGCATGGTGGGAGATTAAAAGTGGTAGAGGTGGAAGTCCATGTGCGGTCCCAGGACCAAAAATGGAAAAATGAGGGGCTACAAGGAAAAGGAAAAAGCATCAGATACCGCGATGTTCGACGACGGGCAAAAAGGGAAAGGGGGGAAAAGAATGGGGGTTTTGGGACCAAGTGACTCTTTGAGAAAAGCCACAAAAAAGGGGGGGAGTTGGGAAGGGGGTGGAGTATGGGCAAAGGCAAAGCCCGGGGAATGGTCTGAAAGGGAAAAATTTTACGGGGGGGAAGGAAAAATTTGATATAACTTTTGGGAGGAGCAATTTTTTAAGCTTTTGTGTGTTTAGTGGTGCTGGGTTTTAGGGTTATATGGTGCTGTCTGAGCGTTTAAAAGGAGGAGTGGGTGTGTTGTTTAAAGGGGGCGAGCCCTTTTTTTTTGCATAGGGAAAAAGGGGGGGGGGGGGGAGTATTTTGTGTGGAAGGATGGTCAATGAGAGAGAGACTGGTGTTTGTGTGTGTGTATGCCCCAGCAGAAAGTGATGTGAAAGTAAAGATGGTTTTTTGTGTGGAGGAGCTTGTGTACTACCTACGCACGTACCGTCTGTGGCGATTGTGGGGGGATTGGAATTGAGTAGTTAAGATGGCAGACGTGGAACCCAGAGGAGCGGGATATTTTCTCTGCTGGGGGGCCTGCTTAGAGATCTTCAGTTATGTGATGTTTTCGGGGAGGTCTCTGGGAGGTGGAACATACGTTTATAAGACTGGGATATGCGGCAGTTTGGAAGGTTATATTATAAACAGAGGGTTTTGGTAGAGCCTTTTAAAACTATTGATAGGGTTGCTTTTCCGATCATAGGGCGGTATTAGTGGGGGTGGGGGGGATGTTTTGGCTTGTAGGCAGGGAAGTTATTGGAAACTGACACGATGGTTTTTTCGGGGATAGGGAGGGAGTGGAAGGTTTTGCGTATTTTGGGAACAGCTAGGGGCAGACAG
This sequence comes from Cherax quadricarinatus, assembly GCF_026875155.1. NCBI lineage: Eukaryota > Metazoa > Arthropoda > Malacostraca > Decapoda > Parastacidae > Cherax > Cherax quadricarinatus. Next base: position 7,825 of record NW_026467836.1, read on the forward strand.
AAGTACTGAGGAGGATATGGTAGGATGTTGGGATACTGTGGCTAAGGTAAGAATACATCAATTTTATATGAGGGAGGGCAAATGCATTAATCAATTGCGGTATGGTTTGTCAAATTATTTAGATCTAGATTACGAGATTGTTACGAGGGGAGCTGAGGCCGGGGTGTACCCAGTGGAGGATATACACATTTTTGAAGGACAGGATAAGGGATTTGCAAGAAGAACGTTTTGCAGCAGAATGGGTACAGGCGGGGTTGGATGAAGTACTCTGGCGGGACAAGCCATCAGCTTGTGTGCTGCGAGGACAGAAGGTACGACAGTGAACGGCTGCAATACTGGGATTGCAAGTCATTTCTTCGTTGGGGGGTTTTAGAGAGGGTCAGGTATTACAGGAAAACCACGGGGATGAGTGCATATGCAGATAGAGGGTTTGAGGAATACGGAAAAAGTAGTGGGTTTGGGGATGGCGAGGTTCTCCGGCAGGTATGCAAGTATGTGCCTTACAAACTGGGGATTAGTGATCGGAAGGCACTGGGTGGGGTCATTGAGGAGGAGGAAATATGGAGAGCCCTTTTTGGAAATGAGGTGGGAAAGGCACCCGGGATCATCGTTTACCAAGTGTATTTTTGTACAGCTCTGGGGTCTGCTTATGGGTTTCCTAGTAGGGTTAATGAATGCCATGAAAGAAGGAGGTAAGATGGGAGAATCGCAGGCAACAGCGGCGTGGTGTTGGCCCTGAAGGTAAACAGCAGAGTATCCTTTGGGATTAACGAGCCATTTCGTTACTTTGTGCTGATTTTAAATTTTGTGAAAATTCTTGGGAATTGGCTTAAATATGTTGTGGGAAGGGTCGTGTTTGAGTCTCAGTTTGGTTACCTGGTAGGTCAATGGGTGAGGGCCACGGGATCATAAAAGGGTTCCTGGAGGACATGGAAAGGGGAAGAGGGGCGTTGGTGGCAAATGGATTGGCAAGGGCTTATGACAGGGGGGGAAAAAAAAGGGTTTTGAGGGACATTCTCCCTTTTGACAGGGGTTTGGCGAAGAAATAGTGGGGTGGTTGGATACGTTTTACTCAAATGCGAAGGTAAGGGTACAAAACAATGGGTGTGTGGGGGAGGGAGTAAATATAGAGCAGGATCTTGGCAGGGTTTGTCCATTATCACATCTATTGTTTGCAGGTGTTAAGGACCCCTTTTATAGGATGGTGGAGGATCGTCAAGGACAGGGATGGTGATGGTGAGCAGAAGCCTCGGCCTGGTTTGGTGGGCTATGTTGATGAAAACCACTATTTTCGTGAGTGAGGAGACAGGTTAGGACTTTTGGGGGAGGTTGTACACAATTTTGGGAGAGCTACTGGGATGAAGGTAAATCGGGAAAAAGTCAATGATAATGGGGGCTGGGAGAGTGGGAAGGGAGATTAGAATGGGGATTGATGTCGTGCAGCGGCAGCCCGGGAGTCTGAAAATCTGCGGTTGTCATGTATGAGGCGCCTGAGTGATGCCGGGGTTTGACAATTCGAATAGGATGGTGGAACAGGTGCACCCAATGTTTGGGAATGCTGCGACCTCACCATTTAACCCTTAGGCAACGTGCAATTGTCATCAATGTATTACCATATAGTAAAGTCTGATTTGTTTTGGCTGTGATGCCCGTTAAAGGAACAGCAATCACGAGTATTCTTAGAATGGTGTTCAAATTTTTGGGGGGGTTCTGGGTGCAACCGGTGCGAAGGGACATAGTGACATTGCTGGTATTAGGGGAGGGTGGGGTTTGTTGGGCTTGAGAAAGCGCGTGAAATGTGTGTTTTAAGTGGGAAGTAAATGAGTGCAGGGGGATGGAGGGAGGGTCAGCTAGATAAGGTACATGCTCACCTGAGGAATGGTATGGAGGGGCGAAATGAGGGAATGTGAAACAGTGTTACATGCCTTAGTGTTAACCAGGGAACCGGGAAAAGTAAGGTGGGAACTTTGTGTAAATTTTAGAGGGACATGTAGTGGCACCGGTTGAAGGGATCTTCCCCATGTATGCATAGGAATAATATGGCAAAGTTTTAAAAATGAGGATAGGACCTAGGACGTGTGAGGTTATGTATCGTTTCCTGCAGGGGAAATTTTGCCAATGGGAGCGATGCTCCGGATAGGAGGGTTATCGAGGGTGGGGGTTGTGCCAGATGCAGTGGGGAAGAGACTGCGTATCATATTGTCTATTTTTGTGAAGGTTTGGAGTGCATCAGGGTATGGATGAGTAAGGTGGTGATGAGGGTGGGGGGTCAAGTTGTGTCGGTATTGCGAGCGTTTAGTCTTGATATGAGTGGTGTGGATAAGGGTTTTGGTAAGGGGTTTAGCATATATAATCGTGGACTAATATATATGTTTTGTGGGGTATGAGCGGGAAGGAGGGTGGGGGATGTGCTGAGAAGGACTTTGGCGGGGACGTTTTATCGAACTTTGTGTCGCCCAAAAGAGGCATTTTTGGGGAAAAAGGGGGGATGAGGTTTTTTCCTGAGGGTTATAAAGGACTAACAATAGGGAATTTATTGGCGGTATAAGGGGCTTTAACTGCCGGGGTGAGTAGGTGGTTTAAAAAGGGAGGGGGGAGGGTTCAGGGGTATTCAATTGGCTCACCTCCTTTGGGGGAGCAATGATGTGATTGGGTGTGAAATGTTTGCATTTGTGTTGGATGAGTGATGCGTGAGTGAATAATGTATGGACCAATGGGGGCAATGCATCTGTGGAGCTGGCTAGTTTCTTCGTCTTGGACTATACACTATTTTTATAGTACTCATGTTCCTTCAAGGTAGTAGTGAATGATGGGATAAGGTTTAAATGGGGTGGGTCCCTTTTCCTCTATCACTGTGCAGAGTGAGGAGTAGGGCAGTATATTGTGTTGGAAGGGGAGGACAGTTGCTTGTCCAGTGCATTGTAAATCTAATGTGTAGATAATAGCATATTATTGTATATAGACAAAAGAGACTACATACAAGTTGGACTTGGACTTGTACAATGAGAATTACTCTCTTTTGCCTAATATGTTAAGGCGGATTTATCAACTGTGATCCATTTAAATTAGATTTATTATTATGTTGTTATCTATGTAAATAGCAGTCTTAAGTCATATAATGTGAGTTGTGTTTAGGTGCAGTTGTCACAATAAGTTGTTTTGTTTTATCTGTGTTAGGGAAGTATCTGGAATTTTTTGCGTGTAGCCGCTACATGGCTGGGTTTTATACTTTATACATTTGTATTCTGTGATGTTTTTCATAATATAAAGTTTTTATTTATATACTATGTTGAATAATTGGTTTACATGCTAAGGATTAAATTTCACAAAGTTGCCTTTGGGGGTTGTTGACATTCATTGTTGCAACCTTCTTAAAAAATTAATCTTTTTAAGTGTATTCTCTTTCACCAGGTTGAGATGTCATTGTGTTTAAGTAAAGACATGTATCCCATTGTTTATATTGATATTAATATTTTTGTGTCTGTGGTGTTACTGCATCACTCATGATAGTGTAATTACTATGTATACCTGGAGTTTACCTGGAGAGAGTTCCGGGGGTCAACGCCTCAGCGGCCCGGTCTGTGACCAGGCCTCCTGGTGGATCAGAACCTGATCAACCAGGCTGTTGCTGCTGGCTGCACGCAAACCAACGTACGAGCCACAGCCCGGCTGATCAGGAATGACTTTAGGTGCTTGTCCAGTGCCAGCTTGAAGACTGCCAGGGGTCTGTTGGTAATCCCCTTATGTGTGCTGGGGGGGGGAGTTGAAAAGCTTCGGGGCCCCCGGGCACTTATTGTATGGTCTCTTAACATGCTAGTGACACCCCTGCTTTTCATTGGGGGGATGGTGCATCGTCTGCCAAGTCTTTTGCTTTCGTGTGCAAGTTCGGTTTCTAGCCCTCTAGGATTTTCCAGGTGTATATAATCATGTATCTCTCCCTCCTGTGTTCCCGGGAAAACAGGGTTTTGGGAACCTCAAGCACTCCCAGTAATTGAGGTGTTTTTATCCTCGTTATGCGCGCCGTGAAAGTTCTCTGTACATTTTTAGGTCGGCAATTTCACCTGCCTTGAAAGGTGCTGTTAGTGTGCAGCAATATTCCAGCCTAGTTAGAACAAGTGACCTGAAGAGTGTCATCATGGGCTTGGCCCCCCTAGTTTTGAAGGTTCCATTATCCATCCTGTCATTTCTCTAGCAGATTTCGATTGATTACAATGTTATGGTCCTTGAAGGTGAGATCCTCCGACATGATCACTCCCAGGTCATTTACGTTGGTGTCTCGCTCTATTTTGTGGCCAGAATTTGTTTTGTACTCTGATGAAGATTTAAATTCCTCATGTTTACCATATCTGAGTAATTGAAATTTCTCATCGTTGAACTTCATATTGTTTTCCTGCAGCCCACTGAAAGATTTGGTTGATGTCCGCCTGGAGCCTTGCAGTGTCTGCAATGGAAGACACTGTCATGCAGATTCGGGTGTCATCTGCAAAGGAAGACATGGTGCTGTGGCTGACATCCTTGTCTATGTCGGATATGAGGATGAGAACAAGATGGGAGCGAGTACTGTGCCTTGTGGAACAGAGCTTTTCACCGTAGCTGACTCGGACTTTTACTCTGTTGACGACTGCTCTCGTGTTCTGTAGTGAGGAAATTTAGATCCATCGACCGACTTTTCCTGTTATTCCCTTTTGCACGCATTTTTTTGCGCTATTACGCCATGGTCACACTTGTCGAAGGCTTTTGCAAAGTCTGTATATATTACGGGCTGCATTCTTTTTGTCTTCTAGTGCATTTAGGACCTTGTCGTAGTGATCCAATAGTTGAGACAGACAGGAGCGACCTGTTCTAAACCCAGTTGCCCTGGGTTGTGTAACTGATGTGTTTCTAGATGTGTAGTGATCTTGCTTCTTAGGACCCTTTCAAAGATTTTTATGATATGGGATGTTAGTGCTATTGGTCTGTAGTTTTTGCTGTTGCTTTACTGCCCCCTTTGTGGAGTGGGGGTATGTCTGTTGTTTTTAGCAACTGTGGGACGACCCCGTGTCCCTGCTCCCTCTCCATAGGATGGAAAAGGGCTCGTGATAGGGGCTTCTTGAAGTTCTTGATGAAAACAGAGTTCCATGAGTTGGGCCCCGGGGCAGAGTGCATGGGCATGTCATTTATCGCCTGTTCGAAGTCATTTGGCGTCAGGATAACATGGATAGGCTTGTGTTAATCAAATTTTTTGGCTTTCATAAAAAATTTATTTTGATCTTGCTCTCAG
>NW_026467837.1:0-11297 GCF_026875155.1 Cherax quadricarinatus
CTCCCCTTTGGGGGGCGTGCTGTCCCCTTTTGAAAGAGCCAGGTCGTGGTCTTGTGGGGGGAAACACTCCCCCGGGGCAGTGCTGTACCGTTTGATAAGAGCCAGGTCGGGGTATTGTGGGGGAAAACCCCTTGGGACGCAGCTGCTGTGCCAGTTTGAAAGTGCCAGGTCGTGGTACTTGGAGGGAAGCCACTCCCCCTTGGGAGGCAGCGCTGTGCCATTTTTAAAAGTGAAAGGTCGTGGTCTTGTGGGGGGAAGACACTATTTTTGGGGGCAGCTGCTGTGCCGTTTGATAGAGCAGGCGTGGTCTTATGGGGAAAACTCACCTTGGGGGCAGCGCTGAGTCAGTTTGAAAAGACCCAGGTCTGGTATTGTGAGGGAAGACATCCCCTTGGGGGGCAGCTGTTTTCCTTTTGAAAAGAGCCAGGTCGTGGTATATGAGGGAAGACACCCCCTTGGGGGGGCAGCTGCTAACCCAGTTTGTAAGTCCAGGTCTGGTACGGGTGAGGGAAACACTCCCCTTGGGAGGCGCCGATCAGTTTGATAAGCCAGGTAGGGGGTTACTATGGGGGGAAGACACTCACCGGGGGAGTGCGAGCCATTTTGGGATAATCCCAGGTGTGGTATTATAAAGGAAGAACCCCCTTTTGAGGCAGCTACTGGTCGTTTGAAGACCCCGGTTGTGGTTTGTGGGGGAAAACTCACTTGGGAGGCAGCTGCTGACCAGTTTAAGTGCCGGTCGTGGATTTAAAGGGGGAAAGACATCCCCTTTGGGGAGGCAGTGCGAGTCAGTTTGATAAGAGCCAGGTCTGGTACTTGTGAGGAAGACACTATTGGGAGGCAGCTGCTGTCCCAGTTTGATAAGAGCCGGGGTCGTGTACTTGTGGGGGGAAGCACTCCCCTTGGGGGAGGCAGCTGCTGTACCAGTTTGATAAAGGGCCAGTTCGTGGACTTGTGAGGGAAAACACTCCCTTGGGGGCAGCGCTGTACCAGTTTGATAAGAGAAGGTCGGGACTTGTGAAAAAGACATCACCTTGGGAGGCAGCTGCTGTACCGTTTTTTAAAGGGGGAACCATGGGGTCTTTGGGGGAAGGGACACCACCTTGGTAGGGCTGCTGTCCCAGTTTGATAAGAGCCGGGTCGTGGTCTTTAGGGAAAAGACACTCCCCTTTGGTAGGCGCTGCTGTACCAGTTTGAAAGACCCAGGTCGGGTACTTGGGGGGAAGCCCACTCCCCTTTTGGGGGCAGTGCGTGCCATTTTGAAAACCGGCTTTTAACTTTGGGGGAAGCACTCACCTTGGGAGGCAGGCTGTACCTTTTTTGATAGACCCAGTTCGGGGTACTTGTGGGGAAGACACTCCCCTTTGGGGGGCACGCTGTACCAGTTTGATAAGAGAAAAGGTCGGGTAATTGTGGGGGAAAGACACCCCTTGGGGGGCCGTGCTGTCCGTTTTTTAAAGAGCCGGGTCGGGGGTATTTGGGGGAGGGAAGACACCACCTTGGAGGCAGCGCGTACGTTTGAAAAGAGCCAGGTCGTGTATTTGTGAGGGAAGACACTCACCTTGGTAGGCAGCTGCTGTCCGTTTGATAAGAGCCAGGTGTGGTCTTGTGAGGGAAGCACCCCTTTGGGGAGGCAGCTGCTGTGCCATTTGTAAGGCCAGGTCGTGATACTTTGGGGGAAGCACTCCCCTTGGGGGCACGCGTCCCATTTTGAAAGACCCTTTTCGTGGTACTTGTGGGGGGAAAAACTCACCTTGGGGGCAGCGTGCCCATTTGATAAGGCAAGGTGTGGTATTGTGGGGGGAAAAAAACTCACCTGGGAGGCACTGCTGTCCTTTGTTAAGGCCCAGGTCTGGTACTTTGGGGGAAGACACCACCTTGGTACAGCTGTGTACCTTTTTGAAAAGGGCCAGGTGTGGTACTTGGAGGGAAGACACTACCTTTGGGGAGGCAGCTGCGGTACCAGTTTGATAAGTGCCGGGCGTGGTACTGTGGGGAAGAACTCACCTTGGGGGAGGCAGCTGCTAAAACCATTTGAAAGACCCAGGTCGGGGTATTTGGGGAAGAACCACCTTGGGAGGCGCTGCGTCCCGTTTGATAAGAGCCAGGTCGTGGTATGTGGGGGAAGACAAAAGTGGATGCAGTACAACTTCAAAATTTTTGGTCGTGGGAAGAGCCCATCTGTGGGTCGTTGTAGTCGTGCCCCCCAAAACGCCCCACATTGGGCGACCTGTCAACACATTTTCGTTATTGAAACGTTTAATACTCCCAAAGTTTTTATTCCCCCAGTACAAACGGTGTATCTTTTTTTCCGGAAAAAATTTCAGTAATAAGGTATCGAAGAGTTACACGTCTTATTCTTCAGTTTTTTAAAAAGAAAAAACTAATGAAAAAAAAACCGTATAACACAAAGACACGGAGGTGGGGGGGGACATACGCATCAAAATACCCCTGAAAACGACAAGGAAAATGGCTTGGGGTTAAGAACAATTAGTCACAGGAGTTAGGAAGTATTCTTAATAGAGCTTCGGGGTGAAAAAATCGGGGGGGATGTTTTTGGGGGCGAATTAATTGTTTAAGAGGGTTGTGAAAGGTCATGTTAAATGGTTTGGACATTATTAAGTTATTAAAAAATTTTTTTTGAATGGCCCCCAATAGATTGATCATTTTGGAAAAAATATAAAAAATTAAAAAATTTTTCATTCTCTGAGGGGGTTATAAAATTTTAGTAATCTAGGGACAACTAAGCAATTATTTTTACTCGAATATCCCTACAAAATTTTTTTTTTAATATTAAATTTATAAAGGATGGCTTTTAACACCCTTTATTTTAATTCTTTATCAAAAATTTTTTGACTTCAGCACTGGAGGTTTATTATTTGCTAGTACGAAACCCTGTGCTGCAAAACCCCTGTTAAATTTTAATACTTCCTAGAGTTATATTGAATTTTTACGAAATTTTTAAATTTCTTGAGTTATTGTTTAATTCTGGCGATTTTTAAGAGATTTTGTTTTTAAAATAACATATTAGGGTTGTACAATTAATTCTTCTTGTCAGATATTAAATAAAGGTTTTGAAATAACAAGTAACCCAGTCCTCAGCAACATCTGGGTTTCTTTTTTTTTGGGCATCTTAAGTATTTTGGCGGGGTCCCATGATTCTAAAAATTAAGGATCAAAAATTGATAAAAATTGATCGATTTATATATTTTTTTAGAAATCTGTCTGAAAAGATATTTTGTAAGGATTTTATTTATTGATTTAAAACGATAAATTGAACTCGGTGAATATATAAAAAATACTTGATTTGTTTCTACAATTCGTTATGTACATTAATCAGGGGAAAAGGTCAACTACTCTCTTTTTTTAACTGACTGTACCCGGGCGTGCTTTTTTTTATTTTTTTCTAATTACTTATGGGTACACTGTACATTTTACAGCTGTACACCATGGGATACCCAAACTCTTTTGTACTCAGTGGAAGTCCAAAAAGGAGTAATGTACCCAGTTGGGTGTATCCCTCGGCCCAGAGTGAAGATTATAGACACATTGCAACATCAGGGTATCTTTACTTTTGACGTTTCCCCCCTCAGGACTTTACATTAAAGTTCAAGGAAAAAATTAAAAGATGAGAACTGTATTAAAAGTGAGGAATTAGTCCCATCTTGTCTGTACGTACACCCACATTAAACCATGACTGAGTGTCCTGGAACGATCCTTGGCACTGGTGGGAACACTGCTGTTTTTCTTTTCACCGGGGGTGTAATAACCGGGGGTGTGGTAATTACCTGGAGGGGTAATAACCCGGGGGTTTGGGTAAAACCCGGGGGGAGGTAAAATACTTGGAAAGTGGCAATACCCCTGGGGGTAGTATACACCTGGGTGTGGAAATATACCGGGGTGGTAATATACCTGGGGTGGAAAATATACCGGGGGAGGAAATTATTTGGGAGTGGAAATATACCGGGGGTAGAAATACCCCGGGTTTTGGGTAAAAACCCTGGAGTGGAAAAACCGGGTTGGTAATATCCCGGGGAGGAAATATTTTTGGAGGGCAAAACCGGGGGAGTAATCCCCCTGGGTGTGGTAAATACCTGGGGAGGAATATACCTGGGAAGGAATATATGGGGTGGTAATATACTGGGGTGGCAAATACCTGGAAGGAAAATATCCCTGGGGTGGAAATATACCTGGGGTAGTAACACCTGGGTGTGGTAATTTTAAACTTGGGGGGTGATAATATACCGGGGGAGGAAAATTTACCGGGGTGGTAATTCCTGGGGGTAAAAACCCCTTGGTTGGTAATATTCCAGGGGGGTTTTAAACCCGGGGAAGGTAATATACCAGGGTGGTAAAATACCCGGGGGTGTAATATACCTGGATGGTACAACCCTGGGGGTAGTTTTAAAACCTGGGGGGGTAAAAAACCTGGGGGGGGAATATACCTGGGGGGAATATCCCGGGGGGGAGAATAACCTGGGTGGGGTAATAACCTGGGGTGGAAATATACCGGGGAAAGGTAATAAACCTGGGGGGGAATTACCTGGGTGGTAAACTGAGAAGGTAAATACCTGGGGGGTAATATACCTGGGGGGTAATACCCCTGGGTGTGGAAAATTACCGGGGGATAATATCCCGGGGGAGGAATATCCCGGGGGTGGTAATGACCTGGGGGGAAAATTACACCTTGGTGGAAAATTATACCGGGGTGGTTTTACCTGGGAAGGGTAAATACCGGGGGGGTAATATCCCTTTGGGGGTAAAAATCCTGGATGGTACTATCCCGGGGGGGGTATAAAACCGGGGGTGGAATTCCCTGAGGGGGATATCCCAGGGGGTAACTCCCGCGGGGGTTTTAAAATACCGGGGGGTGTATACACCTGGTGGTGGTAATTACCTGGGGTAATATACCTGGGGGGAAATAACCCTGGGGTGGTAATATACCGGGGGTGGTAATAAATCGGGGGGTAGTAATCCCGGGGGTGTGGAAATTTAAAACCTGGGGTGGAAATATACCGGGGGGTAATATACCTGGGGTGGAAATTACCAAAGTGGTAATATCTGGGGTGGAAAATTTAAATGAGGGGGGTAATATACCTGGGGGTGGAATATATTGGGTGGTAAAAACCCTGGGGGTAGTTTTACACCTGGGTGTGGAAATATACCGGGGGTGGTAAATACCGGGGGGAAATATACCTGGGGTGGTAATAACCGGGGGGGGTAATATACCTGGGGTGGGTATTACCTGGGGTGGCATATACCTGGGGAGTAATACCCCGGGGTGGGTTTTTCCCTGAGGGGAAATACACGGGTGGTAATATCCGGGGGTTGGTAATATACCTGGGGGGGTAAATACCGGGAAGGTAATATACCGGGGTGGTAATATCCTGGGGTAGTAATAACCGGGGTGGTACTAACGTGGGGGTAAAAAATTTTACCGGGGGGGTAATATCCTGAGGTGGTAATACCAGGGGTGGTAACAACCTGCAGTGGAAATAACGGGGGTTTGTGATGAAGTAAACACATGGGCAACTCTGGGATCTTTTTTGTAGACGTTCGCCATCCGGGCTTTATCAATCAAACCAGGACTAACTTAAAGACAGTAGAACATGTACGGGAAGATGGGTAATCAGCCCCTAAACTGGAGTAGGTGCGAACAGCCCATAGTCGGGAGTTTCTAAAAGAAAAAGAATATACCGGGGGTAACTCTAATACAACAAAACCCATCTTTTGGGGAAGGCCACTCCACTGGGAACCCCGCCCCAGTGAATTTTGCCCCGCTGCTTCCCCTGACGTTACTTTTTAAGCGCCAGGGATTCTTTTTTCTGTTTTAAATTTCCCAACTATGGGCTGTTCGCACCTACTCCTGGGTTTTGAGGGCTGTTACCTCTCTTCTGTACATAGTTTACTGTCTTCAAGTTATGTCCTGGAATTTTGTATTGAAAAAGCCCGGATGGCGAAACGCTACATAAAGATCCCAGATGTTGCCATGGTCTTATTTCCATCGGCGGTTTTAAAATTTACCATTCGTACACAACTTTTTAGACCTGCAACACATGGAATTTTAAATTCTGAGGAATGTACATAACCTTCACAATACGACAACTTAAAAACAAAAACCCCTCTCTTTTGGGAAGGCCTATTTTCCCCTGGGGAAACCGCCCACCCGTGATTTGCCTGTCTGCTCACCTGACGTTACTAATAAGCGCCGGGTTTTTTTTTGTTCAGGAAACTCCCGCATGGTGCTGTTGCACCCACTCCTAGGTTTGGGGGGATGATTCCTCATCTTCCCGTACATATTTTTTCTGTCTTAAGTTTGTCCTGGAATTTTTTATTTATAAAGCCAGGATGGCGAAAAGTCACAAAAGATACCCAGATTGGACTGTGCTTACTTCATCTTGTCGGTTTATTTCCATTCGACACAAAACCCGGGGGTAGTAATTCCTGGGTGGGTATTACCCGGGGGGGTAATATACCGGGAAGGTAATATACCTGGGGGGGGTAATATACCTGAAAATGGTAATAACCTGGGGTGGTAATTACCTGGGGGGGTATAAAAACACCTGGGGGGGGTAATATACCTGGGGTGGTAATAAAATGGGGGTGGGAAAAAAATTCCTAGGGGGGTAAAAAACCTTGGGGGGTAAAAAAACCTGGGGTAGTTATACCGGGGGGAGTAAATACACGGGGGTGGTAAAATTTCCCGGGTGGGGAATTACCCGGGGTGGTAAATTAGGGGTGGTAAAAAACCCGGGGGTGGTAACTTCCGGGGTGTAATACCCTGGGTGTGGAATTACCTGGGGGGTAAAAATACCTGGGGGGGGTAAAAAAACCTGGGGGGGTAATATACCGGGGCGTGTAATCCTGGAGGGTAATAACCTGGGGGGGGTAATATACCTGGGTGGTAAAATACCCGGAATGGTAATTACCCGGGGTTGGGTTTAATATACCTGGGGGGGGTTTAAAACACTGGGTGTGGTAATATAGATGGGGGGGTAATAACCTGGGGTGGTAAAAATACCTGGGGTGGTTAAAAAACCTGAGGTGGTAAAATCCTGGGGGGGTTAAAAATATTGGGGGGGTTGGTTTAAACCGGATTTAGTAATACACCGGGTGTGGTAATATACCCTTTGGGGGGTAATATACCTGGGGTGGTAATATCCGGGGGGAAATCCCGGGTGGCAATAAACCTGGGGGTAGTAATACACCCGGGGGGGGTTAAAATACCCGAGGTGGAAAAACATGGGGAGGTAAAATACCCGGGGGGAAAAAACCTGTGGAGGAATGTACCTAGGTAGTAAGCCCTGGGGGTGGTGATATCCCCGGGGGAAGAAAACCTGGGGGTTTTAAAACCTGGGGTGGTAATATCCTGTGGTGGTAAATACCTGTTTTGTAATTTAAATGAGGTGAATTAACATGGGGCGGTAATATACATGGGGTGGTAAAGTACCTGGGGTGGGAAAATTCATGGGGTAGAATACACCTGGGTTTTGGAAAATACCGGGGGGTAATATACCTGGGGTTTGGGAATTACCCGGGTGGTAAAAATACCTGGAAAGGGAGTAATACACCTGGATGTGGGAATATACCTGGGGTGGTAATATACCGGGGGGTAATATACCCGGGGGTGGTAAAACCCGGAGTGGTAATATCCCGGGGTGGTAAAATACCTGGGGGTAGTAAACACCCGGATTGGTAATATACCTGGAGTGGTAAAATCCGGGTGGTAAAATACCCGGAGTGGTAATATACCTGGGGTGGTAATATACCTGGGGGTAGTAATACCCTTTATGTGGTAAAATACCGGGGGGTGGGAAAATACTGGAGTGGATTAACTGGGGTTAAACCCGGGTGGTATATTCCTGGGGTGGTAAATACCTGGAAGTAGTAATCACCGGATGTGGTAATATACTGGGGGGGTAATTACCCGGAGTGGGAAATACCTGGGGTGGAATATACATGGGGTGGAATATCCTGGGGGTGGTAATATCAGGGGTGGTAAATAACCCGGGGGTAGTAATATCTGGGTGTGGTAATATACCTGGGTGTGGATATAAACCTGGGGGGGGGTAATTCCCGGGGTGTAATAACTGGGGTGTAATTTCCCCGGGGTTGTAAAATACCCGGGGTGGAAAAATTTCCCGGGGGGTTTTCTTAAAAAGAGGTGGTAAATTCTGGAGGTAGTTAAACCCGGGTGTGGTAATATACCTGTGGTGGTAATATACCTGGGGGGGGTTTATTACCTGGGGGGGTAAAACCGGGGTGGTAATACACCGGGGTGGTAATTATCTGGGGCGGTAATAACCTGGGGAGTAATATACTGGGGTGTGGTAAAAACCTGGGGTGGTAAGTAAGTAAGTAATAAGTAAATTTTTCAGGTAAAAACAATACAGTTACATAGAATTAATAATACAGCATATTGTAGGGAACCCGGATAACCCAAAAAAAAACGAAGAGGACTTTTTCCCTTGGGGTCTTTTTAAACCTTTCCCCGGCCCGGGGAAGAACCCCGGGCCTGCGGGTATGGGTGGTAATATACCCGGGGGGGTAAAAATACCCGGGTGGTAAAAAACATGGGGGGTAAAAAGCCTGGGGTGGTAATAACCTGGGGGGTAAATACCTGGGGGTACTAAAATTTCTCGGGTGGAAAACCGGGAGTAGTAACACCTTGGGGGGGGTAATTTTTCCGGGGGTAGTAATAACCTGGGTGGGAACATCCTGGGGCGGTAAAAAATGCCCGGGGTGGTAATACCTGTGGTGGTAATATGCCGGAGTGGAAAATGCTGGGGGGGGTAATATACCGGGGTAGTAATATACCGGGTTGGTAAATACCCGGGGTGGAATATACAAGGGGGGGGAAAAAAACCTGGGGTTGAAATACCTGGGGTTTTAAAATTACGGGGTGGGAATTACCCGGGTGGTAATATCCTGGGGGGGGGTAATAAAAATGGGGTGGTAAAATACCTGGGGGTGGAAATACCTGGGGTGGAATAACCTGGGGGGGTAATACCCAGGGGGGTAAAAACCTGGGGGTGGGAATATACCTGGGGGGGGGCAAAAATTTCAGGGGAGATAATTACCTGGGGGGTAATATCCCAGGGGGGGTATTCTTGGGATGGTAATTTACCCCGGGGGGAGTATACATCGGGGGTGGTAACACCGATGTATAATTTTCCCGGGGCGGAAAATTCCTGGGGGTGGGAATGTACCCGGGGGTGGTAAAAGTCCTCGGGTGGTAATTCCTGGGGGGGGTAATGTACTGAGGTGGGAATGTACCGGGGGTGGTAAGTACCTGGGGGTTTGGGAAAGTACCCGGGGGGGTAATGTACCGGGGGGGGTAATGACCTGGGGGTGGGGAATTACCTGGGGTGGTAATTACCCGGGGGGGGAAAAGACCTGGGGGGTAATGTACCGGGTGGAATGTCCTGGGGGTGGTAAGTACCAGGGGTGGTAATGTACCTGGGGTGGTATGAAACCCGGGATGGTAATGACCTAGGTGGTAATGACCCGGGGTGGTAATGTAAACCGGGGGGGGGTAAAGTACCTGGGATGGAAAGTACCGGGGGTTAAGACCTGGGGGGAAAATTTTTCCCGAGGTTGGTTTAAAGTCCGGGGTTGGTAATGTATTGGGGGGGGTAAAGTCCTGGGGTGGTAATGACCTGGGGGTGGTAATGTACCGGGGTGGTAATGTACCGGGGGGGGGGAAAGTCCCGGGGGTGGTAATGTACCCGGGGTGGTAAAGACCGGGGGTGGAAAACCTGGGGGGGGAATGTACCGGGGGTGGGAATAACCTGGGGGGTAATGTACCTGGGGGTGGGAATGTCCTGGGGGGGAAGTACCCCGGGATGGTAAGTACCTGGGGGGGGAAATGTACCCGGGGTGGTAATGTACCCCGGGGGGGGGTAATGCACCTGGGGTGGGAAGTCCAGGGGGGGGAAAATACCTGGGGGGGGTAATGTACCGGATGGTAAGTCCTGGGGGGGGTAAAGACCGGGGTTTGGTAAAGTACCTGGGGGGGGGTAATGTACCCGGAGGGGAAGTCCTTCGGTGGAATGTCTGGGGGGGGAATGTACCGGGGGGGTGGGATTACCTGGGGTGGAATGTACCGGGGGTGGTAATGTACCGGGGGGGGGGAAGCCTGGGGGGGGACAAGTACCGGGGGATAAAGACCTGGGGGGGGAAAAGTCCTGGGGTGGAAAAAAATTTTGGGGATAAGTACCGGGGGGGAAGTCCTGGGGGGAAGACCTGGGGGGTAATTACCGGGGGAAAATAAAGACCTGGGGGTGGTAATGTCCGGGGGGGGAACCGGGGGGTGGAAGGCCCGGGGGGAATTAATTTACCGGGGATGAAAATTTAACCCGGGGGGGTAATGCCTGGGGGTGGGAAGTACCGGGGTGATAAGCCTGGGGTGGTAATGTGCCTGGGGGAATTAAAATACCGGGGGGATAATGTACCTGGGGTGGTTGTTTGGGGGTGTAATGTACCTGGGGTGTAATGACCTTGGGGGGGTAATGTACCTGGGGGTGAGAGAACGGGGGTGGTAATTTACCGGGGGGGGGAAAAGGTACCGGGGGAGTAAAGTACCGGGGGGGGGTAAAAGTACCTGGGGGGGAATGTTCCGGGGGTGATAATTACTAGGGGGGGTAATGACCGGAAGGATAAAAAACCTGGAGGGGGGTAAACCTGGGGGTGTAAAATCTTGGGGTTGGTAATGGCCTGGGGGTGGTAAATTTTCTGGGGTGGAGACTTTGGGTGGGTTTTTCCGGGGGGGGGGATAATGTCCCGGGGGGGAAAAGTTTTTAGGGGTGGAAATGTACCTGGGGGTGGGAAGTACCCGGAGGGGAAAATGTTTAGGGGTGGTAAAGTACCCCGGGGGGTATTTTGTCCTGGGGGGTGGTAATGTTTCTAGCGGTGGTAAGTCCTGGGGGTTGGGAAGTCCTGGGGGTGTTAAAGTACCCGGGGGGGGTAATTTTTTGGGGTGTAATGTCCTGGGGGGGTTTAAGTACCTGGGGGGGGTAATGACCTGGGGGGGGTAAGTAAAAGGGGGTGATAATGATTGGGGGTGGTAATTAAACCCGGGGGGTGTTAATGTCCTGGGGGTGATAATGTCCTGGGGGGTAATGTACCTGGGGGTGATAAGTACCCGGAGGTGGTAATGACCTGGGGGTGGGAATGTACTAGGGCGATAATGACCTTGGGGGGTGGTAATGTACCTGGGGGGGCAAGTACCAGGGGGGGTAATGTACCTGGAGGTGGTAATGTACTAGGGGGGTAATGTACCTGGGGGGGTAAATTGA
>NW_026467838.1:0-13321 GCF_026875155.1 Cherax quadricarinatus
TTGGTCACCCTGCCTCAGTGGGAGATGGCCAGTATGTTTAAAAAAAAAATGCCTGGCAAAATTGGGGTGCATCTTATATGCCAGAGAATACTGTACATCTATACATCAGGCAGACTGGAAGGATGTCATAACCTATGATCACTGAACACAAGAAAGTAATTCATTATGTACGTACAAGAGAGTTCAGCAGCCTTTCACACATTTGCATTAATACCCAAAATATTTATTGGAAAATTGCCACCATCGCACACAAATCATACTACAGCAACAAATGAAGAGTCACAGAATAAGTTCTTATAGCCACCACACACAATTTAATATCTCACGAGGGCAACAGAAACCAGATGTTATTTCAAAATTTGCACCAAGCCTAATTCAGAATGTCTGTATTGGATTTGGAATAGCATAGCACTGTGATACACAAATAACCCACATAAAGAAGAGAGGAGCTTATGATGACGTTTCAGTCCGACTGGACCATTAACAAAGTCACACTGTGACTTTGTAAATGGTCCAAGTCGAACTGAAACGTCGTCGTAAGCGCCTGTCTTCTATGTGCGGGTTATTTGTGTATCGTTCCAGTCACGGTATTGTGTCTTTTTTTGTTATTTGTAGTGCGATGCCATTTGCCCAAGATGGAGTTCGGTTCCAGTCACTTGCTTCCTGACCTGATGCTCCACACTCCCTGATTCCTGACCTGATGCTCCACACTCACCTGGTTCCTGACCTGATGCTCCACACTCCCCTGATTCCTGACCTGATGCTCCACACTCACCTGGTTCCTGACATGACACTAGACACTCACCTGTTCCTGACGTGACACTCCACACTTGCCTGGTTCCTGATGTGACGCTTCACACTCGCCTGGTTCCTGAAGTGACACTCTACACTTGCCTGGTTCCTGACGTGGCACTCCACACTCACCTGGTTCCTGACGTGGCACTCCACACTCACCTAATTCCTGACATGGCACTCCACACACTTCTGGTTCCTGACCTGATGCTCCACATTCGCCTGGCTCCTGACCTGATGCTCCACACTCACCTGATTCCTGACCTGATGCTCCACACTCACCTGGTTCCTGACGTGGCACTCCACACTCGCCTGGTTCCTAACGTGACGCTCCACACTCGCCTGGTTCCTGACATGACACTCCACACTCACCTAGTTCCTGACGTGACACTCCGCACTCACCTGGTTCTTGACGTAACACTCCACACTCGCCTGGTTCCTGACATAGCACTCCATACTCATCTGGTTCCTCATGTGACACACTATACTCATCTAGTTCCTGACATGACACTCCACACTCATCTAGTTCCTGACATGACACTCCACATTCACCTGGTTCCTGACATAACACTCCACATTCACACCTGAGGGGCACACCCTCCCTATATAAACATGTTCCCATCTCACTTTGTGTATCTGTTGATGATGATTCCACTTGAGGATCAAATGTACAAAACAACTTTATTTCCCACATTCCTGTCTCAATAGTTATATAAATTCAAAACATCATTTCTCTTTATCTCTGCAGTTACCTTTCACCCTCACAGAAAACTGCATATTTCTAGAGCATATCAAAATACCACCCAGCTATAAACTAAAGCTCCCAGGAATGGGAAAGTGGTATAGTAGTAAAAATTATCAATTCATTCATTCTTGGGTCGTCATCGCTGTCACACCCACAACAAAAACACTAAAATTTTACAGGTGATTAAGTGCTGTCCTGGCCCGAATCACTATGCCACAAAAAGTGAGAGAGAAATGCACATCTTCCTCAATAAGGTCAATGTGTGTGAATCCATGGCAATTTTACATCAAACCATTGCTAAAGCTCTATACAGTAGTAGAGAAATAATTTTCACTTCTAAACCATGAGACTGTGAAGTGGACTCAGAGAAAGCATTCAGAGAATCTGACAAAATTAATCCAAATCATCTTTAACCATTTAATCATTTTAACCATTTTTGGTCCAACATGAACTGAAAATGATCCAAGTTGGACCAAAACATTGTAAACTTTTCTCTCCTATGTGCAGGCTATTTGTGTATTGTCCCAGTCATGGTACTGTGCTTTTTTGTTCTATACAAAGGTAATACTTATTTTCTTACCTTAGGCACAACAGCTTGGAGAACATAATTCGATATAGACTGTGAATTGTTAGACACAGTGGATACAACAACAACAGACACATCCTCTCGAGGTTGATTCTCTGTGAAGTGTAGAGTAACACTCACATCATTACTCTCCAGAACGTTTACAGAGCCTTGTCTCCCTGAAAAAGAAATGAAAGGCATAAAATATTGTACATTTATTCTGAGTACTGTATGTAACAAGAAGCCATTGTGAGAAGACACATTATTGCAATAGACAGAACATACCCTTGTCCTAAGCTCATATTACTCTATTCCTCATGATTTTACTCCATGAAATATATTGATTAGGAGTCTGTAAAAAAAGATACATATAATCTATAACCGATGTGCATAAACTGAAATGGATGACATTCTAAAGCATACTAGTCAGGCCTAAAAGAAAAGGGAGTTTCCAGTGACCTGACCCTAGCTAAATAGGCTAACCCTAAATTTTTTATTGTCATCTAATGCCAATTAAACAATGCTTTTTAATTAAATTAAAAATATACACCTACCATCCGACTTACGACCTAGTTCGGTTCCGAGAAACCGGTCGTAAGTCGAAATGGTCGTAAGTCGAACTTTACTACTGAATATCAACAAAACATTTTTGTAATGACTATTTTATTGTTTTGTTTTGTTAGTTCATGTTTTACTTTACTTTTTATGCTGTTAGTACTGTATTTTATACTGTAAGGTTTAGGATAAACACTGTGTACAACACAAATAATTGTTTATTTCCCAGAAATTTGGCATAAAAAACACGGTCATAAGTCGAGTGGTCGTAAGTCAAGCAGGTCGTAAGTCGGATGGTAGGTGTATATTTATTAGGCAAATCTAGAAGATATGACCTATCAGCCCTCCTTACAAATATCAACCTTCACAAGTATACAAGACACCATCTCTGATTTGACACTCAACAGAACATTTCAGATACCCATTCAAAATAAGCCAATAAGGCACCTGCATTCACAAATTCAGTGTATATCTCTCTCATCAACAGAGACCATGAACACTGCACGTTGTTACTGTTCATCATGCATAAAACCTCATATACAGTAGGGTCCCACTTTATGGCGTTCCGCTAACAGGGCGAGATTAAATTATGACAAAAACTTGCTATACGGCTCCCAGTCTTTGTAATACGGCACACCCCACCTGGTTTAAAATTCTCCATGAGCACGTCTCTCAATTACGTCTGGAAACTTCCCAAAATTTCAAGTGTTTTAAAGTTATTGCATATTTTAAATGTGCTCTGATAATTATACTTATGTGTACCTGTACCTAAATATACTTACACAATGTGCTGGCGTGCAGGTACACATTAAAATCACTAGTCTCTCTCTACACTTGACGGCAAATTAATAATAATATGTAACCTCTTAGAAGCATTAAATATCATATACAGTGGACCCCCGGTATTCAATATTAATCCATTCCTGAGAGCCCATCAAATACCGAAAATATCGAAAAGCGAATCAATTTTCCTCATAAGAAATAATGGAAATGAAATTAATCCGTGAAAGACACCCAAAAGTATGAAAAAAAAAAATTTTACCACATGAAATGTTTAATGCAATAGAATAATTACAATAACAACAATAACAATAGAATAATTGACACTTACCTTCAATGAAGATCTGGTGATGATTGATGGGATGGGAGGAGGGGATAGGTGTTAGTGTTTAGAAGGGGAATCCCCTTCCATTAGGACTTGAGGTAGCAAGTCCTTTTCCGGGGTTACTTCCCTTCTTCTTTTAACCCTTTGAGGGTCGACAGGCCCTCTCCGAAACTCGTTCTCAGGGTCGGCCAAATTTAAAAAAAAAAAAAAATTATTTTCTCTTATGAAAAGATAGAGAATCTTTTCCCGATCATAACGACACCAAAAGTTTGAAATTTGATAGAAAACTTACGGAATTATGCTCTCGCAAAGTTAGCGGTCTCGGCGATGTTTACGCATCGGCGATTTTGCCCACTTTGAGCCCCATTTTCGGCCAATTTCACTGTACTAGTCGACAAAAAACATGAATATTTCGCTAGAACTCCATTTTTTCTATCGAATGGGTGCAAGAAACCACCCATTTATAAATTCAACTATCCAGTACAGTGGTCAGAATTTAGCAATTTTGCCAATTTCACACAAATTTCAAAAGATGCCAATTTCCGAATAGGGTCCAGAATAAACAAGAAAGACATTCCTGGCACTAAAATGACATTTCCTCTAGTGATTAGTCACGTCTCAAGGCCCCTCATATATTCTTTTGCTTTCCACTTTGAATTTTTATTCTCACAAAAAATATAAGATTTACTGTTATGCAGACTATTGCATTAGTGTAAAAAATGGTATAAATATTATTGGTGCACTTGTGAAAGAATATTAGACTCACCAGTTGACGTGTATTGCACGCTTGGCACGATTTGTTTACTTTTGAAGTTTGGTAAAAATCGAACATTTCTGCTACTTTGAGCTCAATTTCAAGGCACCTTTCATTGTAAAACCAGTCAAAATCATCTCAATTTCAGTAATATGTCTTCCATTCTATAAAATGAGACCAAGAAAACTAGAATACAACAATAAATACCATACGAAAATACACTGCAAAGTCGCTGATTTATTAAAAAAAAAATGGTCAAAGTTTTTTTTTCTCATTTTGCACTGTGTGCTGCAGGATTTTTTTTAGACTGTGCACACTGACCACATAGATCCATTCTTTCATATGAAGGCCTACCAGCTTTCTCCCACTAGATTTGAGGCCGCTAGAATTTATGAGTACTAGTACGTCAAAAACCCCTACGCGTAAGACGTACTAGTACGACGAAAACCCTCAAAGGGTTAATGCCACTAGGACCAGCTTCAGAGTCACTGGACTTCTGTCGCACAACATATCTGTCCATAGTGGCCTGTACCTCTCGTTCCTTTATGACATTCCTAAAGTGTTTCACAACATTGTCAGTGTAATAGTCACCAGCACCACATGCAATAGCCGTGTTAGGGTGATTTTCATCAAAAAAGGTTTGCACTTTAAGCCACATTCCACACATTTCCTTAATCTTTGAAGTAGGCAACTTCTTCAATTTCTCTATCCCCTCCTCCAAAGCAGTTTCCTCCGGTGTGGCCTCTTGTTGTTGAAGATGATCTAGCAGCTCATCTGTGGTTAGTTCTTCATTATCCTCCTCCACCAACTCTTCCACATCCTCCCCACTAACCTCCAACCCCAAGGACTTCCCCAATGCCACAATGGATTCCTCAACTGGCATAGGCTTCTCAGGGTTAGCCTCAAATCCTTCAAAATCCCTTTTGTCTACACATTCTGGCCACAGTTTTTTCCAAGCAAAGTTCAAGGTCCTCTTAGTCACTCCCTCCCAAGCCTTACCTATCAGGTTTATACAATTGAGGATATTAAAGTGATCCTTCCAAAACTCTTTTAGAGTCAGTTGAGTTTCTGTGGTCACTATAAAGCACTTTTGAAACATAGCTTTTGTGTACAGTTTCTTGAAGTTGGAAATGACCTGCTGGTCCATGGGCTGCAGGAGAGGAGTGGTATTAGGAGGCAAAAACTTGACCTTAATGAAGCTCATGTCCCCACAAAGTCGCTCTGCCAAGTCTGTAGGATGACCAGGGGCATTGTCTAACACCAGGAGGCACTTAAGGTCTAATTTCTTTTCGATTAGGTAATTTTTCACAGTGGGGGCAAATGCATGGTGTAACCAGTCATAGAAAAAGTCCCTAGTGACCCATGCCTTACTGTTTGCCCTCCACATTACACACAAATTAGCCTTGAGGACACTGTTTTTCCTGAACACATTGGGAGTTTCAGAGTGATACACCAATAAAGGCTTCACTTTGCAATCACCACTAGCATTGGCACACATCAACAGAGTAAGCCTGTCTCTCATAGGCTTATGTCCTGGGAGTGCCTTTTCCTCCTGAGTAATGTAGGTCCTGCTTGGCATTTTCTTCCAAAACAGGCCTGTTTCGTCGCAATTAAACACTTGTTCAGGTTTAGATTTTTCACTGTCTGTGTAATCCTTGAATTCCCTCACATATTTTTCAGCTGCATTTTGGTCCGAACTGGCAGCCTCACCATGCCTAATCACACTATGTATGCCACTACGATTCTTAAATCTTTCAAACCAACCTTTGCTGGCCTTAAATTCACTCACATCAGCACTAGTTGCAGGCAATTTCTTTACCAAATCGTCATGCAATTGCCTAGCCTTTTCACAAATGATCGCTTGAGAGATGCTATCTCCTGTTATCTGTTTTTCATTTATCCACACCAATAACAGTCTCTCAACATTTTCTAACACTTGCGGTCGCTGTTTCGTAATCACAGTTGCACCTTTTGCAAGAACAGCTTCCTTGATTGCCGTTTTCCTGGTCACTATAGTAGAGATGGTTGATTGGGGTTTACTATACAACCTGACCAGCTCCGACACACGCACTCCACTTTCGTACAGGAGGGCCCCACTTATACGGCAGGTTAGGTTCCAGGCTACCGCCGTAAAGCTGAAACTGCCATAAAGTGGAACACCCTTTTTTTCCACTTATAAATGCATACAAACACTAGATAACAAGTTTACACTAACATATATTAAGTTAGCAATAGAACCAGGCATCAAAAAACAATAAAAAAGTACAATACACACATAGTGCACTCATTACTTACCTTAAAATATTTACAGTGGACCCCCGCATAACGATGGCATCACATAGCGATTATTTCGCATACCGCTTACTTCAATTGCAAAAATTTTGCCTCACATACCGCTTAAAAACCCGCTTACCGATTTTCCTCCGAGACGCGTCCAATGTGCGGCCTGAGCCACGCTCACATGTTCCGCCGGTGGCATTGTTTACCAGCCAGCCTCCGCGGTAACATCCAAGCATACAATCGGAATATTTCGTATTATTACAGTGTTTTCGGTGCTTTTTCTGGAAAATAAGTGACCATGGGCCCCAAGAAAGCTTCTAGTGCCAACCCTACAGCAATAAGGGTGAGAATTACAATAGAGAAGAAGAAAAAGATCATTGATAAGTATCGCTACTATTGGTGGTACAGCTGCTGCTGCTGCTGCTGCTGCACTGTCAGCTGCTGCTGCTGCTGTAGCATCGTCTGCTGCTGCTGCTGCTGTAGCATTGTCTGCTGCTGCTGCTGCTGCTGTAGCATCGTCTGCTGCTGCTGCTGCTGTAGCATCGTCTGCTGCTGCTGTAGCATTGTCTGCTGCTGCTGCTGCTGCTGTAGCATCGTCTGCTGCTGCTGTAGCATTGTCTGCTGCTGCTGCTGCTGCTGTAGCATCGTCTGCTGCTGCTGCTGTAGCATCGTCTGCTGCTGCTGTAGCATCGTCTGCTGCTGCTGTAGCATTGTTGCTGCTGTACCACCGTCTGTTGCTGCTGTACCACCGTCAGCTGCTGCTGCTGCTGCTGTAGCACCGTTGTTGGTGTGGCTTATTGAGAATACCAAGAAACAATTAACCCCAGAGGATTTGCCACCCAGGATAACCCAAAAAAGTCAGTGTCATTGAAGACTGTCTAACTTATTTCCATTGGGGTCCTTAATCTTGTCTCCCAGGATGCAACCCACACCAGTCGACTAACACCCAGGTGAACAGGGAAAAATGCCTGGAACTAGTGCTCATATTGGTGAATTTAAAGCCAGCAAAGGTTGGTTTGAGAGATTTAAGAATCGTAGTGGCATACACAGTGTGATAGGCCTGTTCTGGAAGAAAATGCCAAACAGGACCTACAGTACTCAGGAGGAAAAGGCACTCCCAGGACACAGTGTCTCATCAGTCATTGCTGCATCTTCAATAAAGGTAAGTGTCATTTATTCTTCATTTAGTAGAGTAGTACATGCACAATATATACTGTGCATGTACTACTCTACTATTGTGCATGTATCCTTCTCTTTGTGTGTGGGAAAATGTATATTTCATGTGGTAAAAATTTTTTTTTCATACTTTTGGGTGTCTTGCACGGATTAATTTTATTTCCATTATTTCTTATGGGGAAAATTCATTCACATAACGATTATTTCGCATAACAATTACCCCTCTTGCACGGATTAAAATCGTTAACCGGGGGTCCACTGTATAGTCTTAATCTAGGGTGAGACAAGTAGTATTTATTGTAAGAAATCAAGTGTGGTATGTATGGTAATAGCCAGGCTACCTTACCAGACCACCCCACCCACACATACTATTCTATGATATTTAACCCTTTGACTGTCGAAGGGCCCAATCCTGAAGTTGCTCCTGGTGTCGCAAAATATTCGAAAAAAAAAAAAATTATTTTTTCTTATGAAATGATAGAGAATCTTTTCCCGATTGTAAAGACACCAAAAAAACGAAATTTGATGGAAAACTGACGGAATTACGCTCTCGCGAAGTTAGCGACTTCGGCGATATTTAAAAATCGGCAATTTCGCCCACTTTGAGCCCTATTTTCGGCTAATTCCGTTATTCCAGTCAACCAAACTCATAACTATTTCTTCAGAACTCTATTTTTTCTATCGATTGAGCACAAGAAACTGCCCATTTACCGATTTCAACTACCCAATAACATGGTCAGAAATTTGCAATTTGGCCAATTTCACGAAAATTAAAAATACGACAATTTCAAAATAAGGTCCAGAATGAACAATGCAGACATTCCTGGCTCTAAAATAACATTTTCTTTGTTCATCAGTCATGTCTCCAGGTCCCTGTGATATTACTCTTGCTTTTTATTTTGAAATTTTATTCAAACAAAAAATAGAAGATTTACTGTTATGCAGACTACTGCAATACTGTAATAATTGTAAAAATTACATCAACCCATTCATGACTGCGTATTAGAATGGCTATTTGGACATTTATTGGACAATGACATCATTTGTTTACTTTTGAACATCGGCAAAAATCAAACATTTCCTGTACTTTGTGCTCCATTTCCAGGTTCTTTTTATAGTAAAATTAATCAAAATCACCTCCATTTCTATAATATAGTTTCCATTCTATCAAATGAGACCAAGAAAACGAGAATACAACCACAATACTATACGAAAATAGACCACAAAGTCGGCATTTTAATTAAAAAAAACGGTCGGAGTTTTTTTTTTCTCATTATGCACTGCGTGCTCCAGGATTTTTTTTATGTGGTGCACACTGACCACATAGACCCATTCTCTCACATGTGGGCCTACTAGCTTTCTCCTGCCTGATTTGAAGCCGCTAGAATTTATGAGTATATATACGTCAAACACGGTACCTCACAAACGTATATATACGGCCGCGACAGTCAAAGGGTTAAGCATCCCAGAGCGATAAAATGTATATACAGTTCACTCATTACTTACCTTAAAATATTTGTAGTCTTAATGTAGGGCCAGGAGTAAGTAAATGAGATAAAACGAATAAATGAGAGAGAAAGAATGAGTACATGAGAGGGGACAGGCGCAGAGTTATGTAAACAAACCAGGCGAACGTAAGTTTTGTAAACAAACGAAGTGTACACGTCTGGTTTGTGTACAAGTTACATTGTGTACAGGTTGTCTCTACATTGATACGGTAGAATTAATAAAGAAGAACACTCCCATTCTCATGTAACATCATTTTGAGAAGAAATGAAGCTCTGAGTGAAGGCAATGGAAATAAGTCACACTGACTTTTTTGGGTTATCCTAGGTTCTCTACACGTATGTTGTTATGTATGATAATCTATGTAACTGTATTTGTGTATACCTGAATAAACTTACATACATACGAAAGGAATAATTTTCAACAGTTACCCCCAGTAACACATTTTCTCTTATGTTAGATTAGAGAAAATGTTATTCTTGCCATCACTTGTACAAGTTATGTGGCTCCCACATCTTATATTTATGTTTATTTATTCCATTGTGGGGTGTATTTATCATCTTTTTATGTTATGTATCGTGTTTATTATATAATTTTTAAAAAAAATATCATGGATGGATTAATGAAAATGTGTATATTACCGTAATATACGACATTTAATGAGACTCGGTGAGTATTGTTATTATTATTATTATCATTTCTAATATGGCGTCACTTGTGCAAGTCGTCTGCTACCACATCTCACATTTATGTTTATTTATTCTACTGTGGGGTGTATTTATCTTATTTGTATGTTATGCATCGTGTTTATTATATAATTTTGAAAAAAATATCATGGATGGATTAATTAAAATGTGTATATTAACGTAATATACGACATTTAAATGACTCGATGATTATTATTATTACTAATATGACGTCTGGAGACATAAGGGCACTTACCAATTTTAATGTGTACCTGCATGCCAGCACAGTATGTAAGTTTATTTAGGTACAGGTATACATAAGTATAATTATCAGAGTATATATAAAATATGAAATAACTTTTAAAAACATTTGAAATTTTGGAGTTTCCAGACAAAATGGAGAGACTTAGTGCTTACTGAGCTCATGGAGAATGTAAACAAACAGGGTGGAGCACGGTGACCGTATTAGAAAGTCAGGTGGGGGGAGCCGTATAGCGAGTTTTGGTCATAATTTGAAATGTCCGTATTAGCGGAACGCCGTAAAGTGAAACGCCGTAAAGCGGGGCCTTCCTGTACTTTGCAATCATCTTTTTCTTCATTTCAATAGTCATTAGCCCCTTTTTTCTCGAAGGGTTGGCACTAGAAGCTTTCTTGGGGCCCATGGTGACTTATTTTGCAGAAACAAGCACCAAAAACAGTGATAATGTGGAATGTACCGAATGTATCCTTAGATGCGCGCACACTGGCTGGCTTGTAAACAATGGCACACACAGGGCAGCTCAGGCCACACGTGGACACGTCTCATACGAATCACATCGAATACCGGGTTTTCGATCGGAAAACCGGGGCCCAAAATTTTTGCTATAAAATGCATCGAATGCCGGATTTATCGAATACCGATGCCATCGAATACAGGGGGTCCACTGTACTGCATTACGTTAATATAGATATTTCCTTTAATCCATCTATGATATTTTTTCAAAATTATGTAATAAACACTATGTAACATATAAACATGTTAATACACCCCACAGTAGAATAAATTTCCATAAATATGAGATGTGGTAGCCAGGCGACTTGTAGGACTTGTGGTAGCAAGGCGACTTATAGTCCAACAACAGAGGAAATGTGTACACGATAATATCGCAGGGGGTAACTAGAAAATTATTCCTTTCGTATGCCTTCACTCAGAGCATCATTTCTTCTAAAAAGGGTTTGTTACATGAGAAATGGGAGTGTTTCTCTATATTTATTCTACTGTATCAATGTGGAGGCACCTTGTACACAATGTAAAGTGACAAAAACCAGACGCGTTCGCCTGGATTGTTTACATTACGTGTGGGCGGGGAGGGCTGCCCTGGCTGGATATCATACTTCCCAAACCCGGCTTCCTACAAATAAAACTCACTTCTCACCCTACATTAAGACTACAAACATTTTAAGGTAATTAACCCTTTCAGGGTCCGTCCCGTAGATCTACGGCTGGTCGGTGAGTGTCCAAACCGTAGATCTACGCCAAAATTCTAGCGCCGTCAAATTTAGCGCGAAAGCGCTCATAGGCCTACATGTGAGAGAATGGGTCTGCGCCGGGGGGTGTGCGCCGTAAAAAAAAAAATCTAGGCGCCTGCTTTAGCATTGTGGGAACGCCGGCTCAGTCACCCTTGTTCACCATGCCTCGCCCGCAAGTCAGCTCTCACTCCCCGGAAAAATTTGGGGACTCTCCTCTTCCTGTCTGATAGTTCTGACACTGAGGGAAAGGGTGGAAATGAAGACGAATTTCTACGGCTTTGATAAGTTAGTGACCAAAAATAATGACCAGGATATCGATAATAGTGCAAAAAAACCCCGACGACCCTCGACCTCCTACCTCTGGTGTGGGCACTCGTGACTCACGGTCGGGTGTTCCTAAACGTAAGAGAAAACTAATATTTCCCGTGGCCTGGCCTCTGACTTCAGTAATGACGATGATTCTGACGTGGGGGTTTTTGATTTTATTGCGCTCGGCGATCATTCGAGTAGTGATAGTGAGGAAACATATTCACCAGTGAAGCGTCGGTATGTTCGCCGTCGCATGCCGTCGGGTAGTGTACCCTATGCTGTGCCCAGGGGACGGAGTACATCCCGGAGTACATCCCGGAGTACATCTCGTGGCCCTACACCCGTTTTAGGTAGTGATAGTGAGGATGATTGGCTACACTTGGCATGGATGGGCCACAGGCATCAGTGGATGGTGTTAGTGGGGCTGGTGGTGGTAGTGGCACCGCCATGCGTGACTCACTGTGCCCGCGGGGACCCACGCTGCTGACTTGTCAGTTCAAGGACAAAGCGGAGCGTCACACACCAGCCCGCCCACAACCACCCCTACAACCAGCCTATGATGTCCAGTATCCACCAGCAAACCGTTTTCTGGGATTGGCAAGGGAAATCCCCAAATTTTTTTCCCAGCCTCACCACTTTGATGACTCTCAAAGTGGAATTCTACCTACCTGTCCCCTTGGAACCACGGCCAAAGGGAAATGGAATTCTTTTAATTACGTATTCTTTGACCAGCCATTGATGGAAATTATTGTCAGGGAAAGTAATAAGTATTTTCAGTACACCATGGCAAATACGATCTTATCACCACAGTCAAGACTCACAGGTGGAAAAGAGACGACTGTTGCAGAAATTATTTGCTTTTTGCAACAATAATGCTTATGCCCCACGTCTATAAGCATAATATAAAAGCATACTGGTCCACAGATCGGCTAATCTGTACCCCATCCTTCAGTGAAATAATACCAGTGAACAGGTTTATCTTACTGTTACGTATTGCACTTCTCTGACAAACAGGCCTGACAGGGAAATGACAGGTTAAAACAAGATTAGAAAAGTTTTCATGATCTCAAACAAAAGTTCAGGATATACTTTTATCCATTCAAGAATCTTGTAATTGACGAGTCTTTGATTTTGTTCAAAGGTAGACTGTTATTCAAGCGTTTTAACTGAGCAAGAGGGAACCCCTTTGGTATAAAAATTGTTTGTACTTGTGATTGTGACAGTGGGCCCGGGGTTTTGGGAAAGTTGTATAAGGGGAGTAAAAAAATTGAAGATACCAAGATGTTATTGGGTATATCAGGGCTAGTGAGAAAAATGAGGCACCTTTCTTTGGGAAGGG